>CM073759.1:19177443-19208826 GCA_037127475.1 Arma custos | reverse complement strand
CTATTCACAAAAAAATATCTGAGTAACTGACTGAAGACTGATTTAAGAATTATAATCCTAAAAGGAAGCCAAAATGTAAACAAATAAAAGAATGTAAAGGATAACATTAAGTGTTTACATATCTCACTGCCTAGCCTGACGAACTTTGAAAGGTGATAATCGCTACCTGTAACATTTTTATTTTGTTCCTTTTTTTGTGATTTTCTCTAGAACCAAGCAAAAACAAGCAAATCTCTAAAGAACTTTTTGTCTTAGTTTTTCGGTCCCCTATAAGTTCCTGAAGTTTTGCCATTTAAATTCGGGACACCCTGTATATTGTAATTAATTTTTAATTGTTATATTGTAATTAATATATTTGTAATTAATGTAGTGCATATTTCAAATGATATAAACAAACACGAATGTAATATGTATATTTATACATACATTATTTGTACTATACAGTAAAATAAAATAAAGAAAGAATCAATTTGGATTATTTCGAAATAAAATTAAAAGGACTGTCAAGTTGTGAATACAGGGCCATACTGTATTTCGCCTTACGACAGTAAAAGGATTTTCGGCATATCTTTACTGCAGGAGCTCCCCGTCTGTCTCTTTGTTCTTTTAATGCATTGCTCCCAATTCTCAGATAATGTTCACGTTCACATAAATCTGTTTGGGAACACGTGGTCTTTATTTGGACCAGGGCGGAGTTACATTAACGATTAGGCAGTACAGGATTTAGAGAACAGTTAGATGCAAATGGCGCGGGCATGAGCGCCTGATTTGTGGCTTTTTATCCTCCATCTTTGTCCCGTAACTTTTTCTTTCCCTTCGTGAGCCACGCTTCTTCTTCGGTTTCTCTTTCTGCAGTTTGACTAATTTAAATTGTCAACAATCCTCTTTTTCTTTGTCCGTACAGTTTCTTGTTAGTTATGCTTTTCAGTTTTTAGTTGTCAGTTCTTAGCTGAATTATTATCTTATCTGAATTAGAATTAAACATGCAGTACATATTTAGATAAGTGATTACAGTTCCTCTGCATACTGTTGACTGTAAAGAAAAATATGAATACTGAGAAATAAACTATAATTTGCCATAATCAGATTCCTAATTATTATAAAATTAAAGTTGTCCAACATTCCCTTAATTTTAGTTGTATTTTGTTCAAACACTAGTATTCCTTCATAATCATTTGAAATTTCGAGAACATTTCATGAAATATATCCTTTAAAGAAGAAAAACCAATTTTTAAGTATTGACAGATAGTTTTAAGGGAAACTATTAATATATATTATATATATAATTTTTTTTATAATTATTGGTCATTTTTTATGAGTTATAAATATTTTTATTTTTTAAAGAGAAAAGATAGGCCCTCGACCGGGATTTGAACCCGGAACCTTTGTCTCACCGTGACATCGCTCTGCCAATTGAGCTATCAAGGCCCCTCCCGGTCGAGGACTAACCTTCTCTCTTTTAGATCCTAAAGCCCCAGTGTACTCCCGCCATTTTTGCGATGAATACACTAGAACGAAGTTCTTTGGAAAAGATGGCCTATCTTTTCTCTTTAAAAAATAAAAATATTTATAACTCATAAAAAATGACCAATAATTATAAAAAATTATAAATAATAATATGACGAAAGTCAATAAGATCCTAAATTAAAATTAATGTTCAAAGAACTTCGTTCTAGTGTATTCATCGCAAAAATGGCGGGAGTACACTGGGGCTTTAGGATCTAAAAGAGAGAAGGTTAGTCCTCGACCGGGAGGGGCCTTGATAACTCAATTGGCAGAGCGATGTCACGGTGAGACAAAGGTTCCGGGTTCAAATCCCGGTCGAGGGCCTATCTTTTCTCTTTAAAAAATAAAAATATTTATAACTCATAAAAAATGACCATTAATTATAAAAAATTATAAATAATAATATGACGAAAGTCAATAAGATCCTAAATTAAAATTAATGTTCAAAGAACTTCGTTCTAGTGCATTCATCGCAAGAATGGCGGGAGTACACTGGGGCTTTAGGATCTAAAAGAGAGAAGGTTAGTCCTCGACCGGGAGGGGCCTTGATAGCTCAATTGGCAGAGCGATGTTACGGTGAGACAAAGGTTCCGGGTTCAAATCCCGGTCGAGGGCCTATCTTTTCTCTTTAAAAAATAAAAATATTTATAACTCATAAAAAATGACCAATAATTATAAAAAATTATAAATAATAATATGACGAAAGTCAATAAGATCCTAAATTAAAATTAATGTTCAAAGAACTTCGTTCTAGTGCATTCATCGCAAGAATGGCGGGAGTACACTGGGGCTTTAGGATCTAAAAGAGAGAAGGTTAGTCCTCGACCGGGAGGGGCCTTGATAACTCAATTGGCAGAGCGATGTCACGGTGAGACAAAGGTTCCGGGTTCAAATCCCGGTCGAGGGCCTATCTTTTCTCTTTAAAAAATAAAAATATTTATAACTCATAAAAAATGACCAATAATTATAAAAAATTATAAATAATAATATGACGAAAGTCAATAAGATCCTAAATTAAAATTAATGTTCAAAGAACTTCGTTCTAGTGCATTCATCGCAAGAATGGCGGGAGTACACTGGGGCTTTAGGATCTAAAAGAGAGAAGGTTAGTCCTCGACCGGGAGGGGCCTTGATAGCTCAATTGGCAGAGCGATGTCACGGTGAGACAAAGGTTCCGGGTTCAAATCCCGGTCGAGGGCCCATCTTTTCTCTTTAAAAAATATAAATATATTATATATAGTTTTAGAATATATTTTTTGCCCTTTGTTTGCTGTTATGTTTATATTTAAAAAATTCCATTAAACATTCGAAACTGTTAAAACTCAACGACAAACAGTAAGTAATAAAATACAGGAGAATCAATAAAATTTTGATGAATGTGGACAGCTAGAATTGAGTTAATGAAAAATCGCAGATATTTATACACGAAACTTAAAAACCCCTTAAAATCCCATGATAGAAAAATTAAAAACTCGACTATATTGTTCCATAGGACTTGTTTTCATATTCTATGCTAAATGGAATCAAGTATAACATTAATAAATGCTCAACATCCAAATTTTTTTTAGATTATATTTAGGAATTTTTAGAAAATTAGGAAGTAGGAAGAAAGCGTTTATTTTTATAAAAAATTCCTTTTAGCACAGAATTAGTAAATCACTGTATAATTTTTTTTCATTTTGTCCTTTTCTCTAAATACGTCAATTCTGAAATGTTATGATGAGGTTATTAATTCAAGTCCAGCTGTGATAGATATATGTATTATTTATTCTGTTAACCTGATGGACGCTGTGGGACTTACAAACCCTCTGGAGGCTCACATAGTCAATGTAATGTCGGCAGCTCTTATCGGGGAAAATCCTGACTGGAGCGATCTCGAACAGAACACGTTGCTTTACCTAAGTATATTCCCTAACGATATACTGATCCCAAGATCCTTCATAGTTGGTAGTGGTACAAGTTTTAGTTTTTAAATATTTCTATATTCGAATTGCTCCATCTGACTGATACCAGAAGTAATATTCATGAAAATTTGTTTCTTCAAACAATTTGTTTCAAATCATAGTATCGATTCAATCGCTTCATGATCTCTCCTGTTCTTAAGTTCTAAGTTAATCTCTCTGCTCTTCTTAAGTTCAAATGTTCGATATACATATACTGGTTGTATGGCCTTCCTACACTACACCATGAATCATTATTACATGCTATAGGGTATAACTCACATACATTGTATTTAGGAAGTTAGGAAGTAGGAAGAAAGCTTTTATTTTTATACAAAATTCCTTTTAGCACAGAATTAGAAAATCTGTAAATATAGTAAATATGCAAACTACATTTAATAGAAAAAAAATATAAGTCAGATAACACTTCATTCACTGCTTATTTCTAAATTTTAATGGAAGCCTGCTTACTCGCTCAAAATTCATTTTTAGAACTAGAACTTGGTTCATGTATAATTAGAAGTCGAGGTATTTTGAAAACATTTTGATTGCATTTTTTAATCAAAACAGTCCGCCCAAAGCTAAAGTACGATTGTATGATTGTGAACGTCAGAATTAGTGTGTGTTAGTTTGTTTGTTTGTTTGTTCATTTAACGTCACTTTATGCTGCTATGGCTAATCGGACGATGCTACAGTGGGAGCTCTAAATTTTGCCTATCCAGGTTTAATTAGGATAGGGATTTTTAACGAGTACCTGACATCGTACAGGCTCGGGACCCCCGTTTAACGTCCCTTCCGAAGGACGGCGTAACTAAGGATTTTTTACTCCCTTAAAAAATCCTAGGGCCACCTGCCGGGATACGAACCCGCGATCTTGGGTTTAGTAGTTTGTTACGCTAACCACTAGACCACAGGTGACCTTAGTGTGTGTTAGTAGAAGTAAGTTAGCTTATTTCATAATTAATGTTTTAATATTCTGGGTCCTTAATTATAGATATTATTCAGTTAGATATTTCTTACATCAATACAAACTACAAAGCTTCATCAAAACTTATTTGAATAAAAAATAAAATAATCACTGCTTGCTAACTGTTTAAAGTGATAAATACTCAATTCTTAATTTACAAATTATTTCTTATTTCTGAATTAATTGGCCGTACCTTCGAAAGCCCATGAGAATGTTGTGCAAGTAATTAAAGGAGCAAGACAACATTTTCCTTGTGGACCACAATTTTACTGTGGTAATAGTCATGGCTAATATATTTTCTTCACACCTCACCGAGAATTTTTATTCAAGAAAAATTGATTGAATTTTAATATAATTAACTGGAGTAATGTTATATTATCCTTCTAGAATAATGGAAAATATATTTGGTCTGAATTGTGTCCCGTTTAGTATTGTATGATAAAGGATTAATATTATATTACAAAGTTTTATTGTTGAAAGAAATATTCTCTATTTGATTTCACAAACGGTTCTTTAAGAGAGTAAGATCAGGTGGTGTTTTAAGACCCGGTCATCAAATAGTAATTACGAGGCTCAAGAAAAGATTGGTAAACCTGTGAAGTGGAAAAGGTTACGCCGCCAAAAGGCAATACCCTAATAACCTCTTCCAGTCGGCCATCAAGTAAGAGCGAAGAAGACAATGGGACTGAAGACAATCTGGATAACGAATCGACCAAAAGTGTCATATAACTTGTCGACAACGTCATTATCTGTGGGAAAAAAACAAAACAGAAATCGTTGTCACTGACGCAGTAACCTGTAACCCGTAACGAATGCTCAAGAATCGACGCGCCAACGATAAGTTTAAAATCTTTATTTGATAGGGGTCTCAGTAAAGTGTGATGATCAACATCAGTTCATGTCAGTATGTGCCGTAACATTTAGTCTATCATTGATGGTTACGAAATTTGTTACAGGGAATCTATAGAAGTAGTTTTGAATAGAAACGATAGAAAAGAAGCAGGAGATATTAGTAAGTTATATTCATCCGTTATTCTAAAATTGAAAAAGAAATAATATATAGGTTTTATCTGCTCAAAACATAACCGTCACAATAACCTTCTCAGTAATTGCCTTCTAAATTTCACCTGAACCAGCAATAGTAATTTAATTCATTAAAACAATTGAAATATAACATAAATCAGAATAATTATCAATATGATTGTTTGATTTTATTTATTTGTTTATTTATTATTTATTTATTCATTTATTTAATTTGAGAGTTGTTTATGTATAATATTAAATATTATTTTATTTAAAGAATTTCAAAAATAATATGAAAGATCATAATATACTAAGATCAAAGGTTGACTTATTATTAAATGACTATGGAGGACATGGTTCCCTCTGAATTTGAAAATAATTTTAAATGGAATAAAACAACTTAAATTGAGGTATCTATGCTTTATTTTTGGTTAATTGTTGGAAAATAAAAGAATTTATGTACAATTTTATTTATTGAATTATTTATGTTGTTACAATTATAGAACTTATGCATGTTTTTACAGATGAATGACTTATGGTCAAATTATTAACCATATAATAAGTAAAAAAATGAAACAATTAAAATAGAAGATTGAGAATGGCCTAGGCCGAAACGTATCTCGAAAATAAGGAATAGTAATTTTTTTTTACTGGAAATAGGTTTTTTGTTCTCCTATTTAAAGAATATATTATATGATTGAGTCCAGTTAACATTTAAAAAAAAATGTAATTTTGAATTTATAGTCAGTTCTAAACCATTATTTACCCTATGTATTTTTCTTATATTATTAAAGAAACGAAGATTGGAAAGGATTGGGACAAGAAAATCCTCGAGACCGCGAGCGAGTGAGTGAGTTAAATAAAAGAAAATATTAATTTTTGTAACAGTTTTAAATATGATTTCTTACTTTACTTTTTCTTTTCAAGTGGCGATAAAGTAATTAAAATTATTTAACGGACTTCAAATTTGAACATCAATGATAGTAAATGAAAAATGCTTTTTTTTCATCAAGGAGCCTTGGCCTCCTCAATACGTTTCCGCCAGTCCTCCCTGTCCAGTGCAGCGCCCTTCCAGTTCTGGAGGTTGAGTAGGCTCCTGGAGCCCTCACTGATTCCAGCCATCACAGCTTGGGTCACCCTACTCTTCTTCTGCTCTGAATACTTATTTCTAATCTGGGCCCTGCAACACATGCCATTCTGGCCACATGACCAGCCCAGCGCAACCTACCAAGCCTTATTACTTTGACTATTTGACCGGGGTTTGGAATAGACTTGCCAGCTCAACAGTGGTACGTCTTCTCCATGCCACCCCTCTTTAATAGGTCCATAAATTCGCCGTAAAATCCTCCTTTCCATGCCTGATGTAATTTTTCATCTGATTTCTTTATGACCCAGGCTTCTGACCCATATAGAAGGACAGGCCGAATGAGCGTTTTATATAGAATTATCTTTGTATTCCAGGACAAGAGCTTGGTTTTTAAATGCCGATTTATCCCAAAGAAGCATTTGTTTGCCTGAGCCACTCTCTTTTTGACCTCTAATGAGACTAGGGTTCTACCGATACCCAAAAATATCGATACCAGGCCTTTGCGAAATATCGGAACAAAGTATCGATACCGAGAAAATATCTAAAGAAAAATATCGATATCACACGGTATCGGAAGATTTTTAGTCGTTTAAAAGCACGGTTCGTCAAATGGCTACAAACATTCCATTGCCAGGAAAACGTCAAACATTGGATAATCAGTCAAATAGTGAAAGACCTTTTATTTTTTATTAGATTAATATGTTTCTCATTCGATATTCTCAAAGTATCGAAAGATCTCCGATATTTCACAGATGGCTGATATCTACATTTTTTATTATGTTATTAACCCTATCTGTTCATATCCGGGAAATAATTTAAAAGAAAAAAATAATATATATAAATAGTAAAGAAAAATTCTTTCGATACCAGAAGAACAGGGTACTCTTTCGATATTCTAAAAATATTTTCCGATACTTCACAGATAGCTAATATATAAATTTATTATTATGTTATGAACAATATTTGTACATATCAGGGAAAGTAATTAAAAGAGAAAAAATAGTATATATGCATAGCAATGGAAATTCTTTCGATACTAGAAGAACAGGGTACTCTTTCGATATTCAAAAAATATTTTCCGATACTTTACAGATGGCTGATATCTAAATTTTTTATTATGTTATGAACCATATCTGTACATACCAGGAATTGTACCAGTAAAATTGTACCAGTTCGTCGAATGGCTTTGCGAACCACATACTCTAGAATCAGATATAAGTGTTGGCATGATAGGACCATCTCCTTGTCTTAAACCTTTGTTGAAATCAAATTCAGCTGAAAGGTTATTTTTCACACGTACTTTAAATCGTGCGTCTTCTATAGTTTACCAGTTTATGCGGAATATTCATTTCAGTTATAGCTTTGTACAACTCTTCTCTACGGACACTATAATATGCTGACCTGAAGCCAACAAATAAATGGTGAATTTGAAGCTTGTACCCTCTTATCTTTTCTAGGATCATAAACCACACTGGTATAGTATGTATCTACGGCACATTAGTATAGTATAGTATGTATCTTTTTCAGTTCATGTTTGTTATTCTAATTAATACCTTATATGTGTCATAGTTAGAAAAATCTTGGATTATGTAGTCCCTTTAAAGACGGAATGATAACGGAACTCCAAGCTCTTTTGTATGTTTCGTTACATTCGTAGATTAACAGATGAACTAGACGATAGACACGAGTGCACCCTGTTGAAGGATGTCAGCTGTTGATGAAGATACAGCAGGTGCCGGACAGGGGAACGAGGTTATTAGTTGTGGCAGTGTGGCGAATCAATTGGCGGCGCGGCTGGAACCCGCACAGCGCGTGCCCACGCAGCAACTCTATTAATTGGGATATCTTCGCCAGTGATCGTTTTCTGTCAAATTGGGAAATTAGTGATTAGATACGTCTGAAGGATGGCTACGGATCAATAAGGGTTAACCTTAAAAGGGGGGTTCTCTATGAATTAGAAAACAGATCAGCCTTGTTAGCTGTGAAATAACAATAGAACCTAGAAGGAAATATCATATTGAAAAAATGTTGAATGTTTTTTGGCCTAGTTTTAGGCCATTTTCATGTAATTAGCAAGGAAGGCTTACTACAGTTTTAAAAATACATTTTATTCTCAGTTCTGATGATGGCCTAAAAATTAATCTGAAACGATGGCATAAAAAGAAATTAGATATACATAAAATATATTGGCAGCACTCCCGGGACATTTTCAACATTACTCATGATACATCTCCGTAAACCATAAGCCATTTCTAAATCAATATAAGACTTGGAATTAAAGCTAATTAAACACCTGAAAGTATTCTGGGTTGTACAAAATATTATTCAAAATCATGAAGGTTTGCTCTATAGTGTGAATGTGTTCATACATCAATAATACTTATTGCCTGAATGTGGAAGATTGTACTTAACACTAACCAATAAAAAAATATATCTGGAAAAAAAAACGTTACACATAACATACAACATTTATTTAAAAAAATATTTCTTGTAAAATAATATAAAGGAATTAACAATAAAGAAGAACAAAAGAAAAAAATTACAATTAATCAAAACTATAATTAGAGAATAAATATTATAATCTCATAATGAAAATAAGTAAAAACATGGCATATAATACACTAGACAACGAAATTGAAATTTTTGTTTGTGTCTAGGTTGAAAGTTATTGTGTTTGCTTGGTTAGACCTTAACATTGAGAAAAGTGAACAGTGTTCTTCAAAATGTTTGCTTTTGAAGCCAGGAGTATGCTTTTAGTATATTTTTAATAGACATGAACATCTAAAATATTCATATCGTAATCAATTCGAATTGTAACACAAATGCAATATTTCAAACACAAATCATTTAAACTTCTAGCATTCAAAACAAAATGAACTCAGAATTCACTTAAAATAAACAAAAAATGAGCAGTGATTGCAGTCAAAAATGAGTTTTTCCACTCGAGAGTAAACAAGTTAGTATCCCGCCACAAAAGCAAACATTCTTCAATAGTAAGGTCATATTCCACTCTATTTTGGCATAATATGATGAAAAATTACGATCTTTGACCAAACACAAAAAAAGAGTTGTACAGTGTTATCAAATGGCTCTGAAAAAAAAAAGGAAAATATATAAACATATAAAATAAAAGGAAGTTAATAATTTGGGATCTTGATAAGAATTAAACAATTTAGAGTATTAGCGAAACACTTTGTTTAACCCGATCTGTTGAATTTTTTTTTTCTTTCTGTTGAAAGTTTTTTTGTATAATTTTTTCTTTTATTGTATTCATGATTCTGTATAGATACATTTAAATTGTTCAAGTTTTCGAAATTTGAGAGAGAAATAAATAAATTTAAAATATATTGTTTAACCCAAATCATATAGGAATTGGGATATGAGCAGGGATCTTAGAGAGATTTTAATGTTAGGAAGCAAGGGGTATGCTGAGTAGTAACTGGAAGAAAATTCCTGACATCCGCATAAAGGGCTATAAACGAATGTTGAAAACATGAAGATCCACGGAAAGGTATGTAATGATCAGAGGACCGAAATCTTGTGAGCTTGGAGGTAATGGAGGACTTGAATTATAGGAGAAGGTCGTAGATTTTGAAAGAGTGGTGATTGTTAATTACCTGGTAACGGAATGTGCATGGGAAATAATTACTATGGTAGAGCCATCTTAACTCACCATAGAGACAGAGAACCAGGGGACGCAACGCAATCCGTTACCGAGGCTTCCCGAGAAATCATTAAACACCTTATTATACCACCTTAGTAGAAATAGAGGAATATTTAGGGAGCTAATAAAACTTTACGTATACGTAGGTATACCTTAGATAGGAAATAGTGGAAGCGATGAAAGAGTTTAAGGCTAAAAGCTGAAGCAGAAATGTGGGAACTATGGTGATGGCGTGAGGAGGATTGGTAAGAAATAAAATTTTAGTAAATATTATATAATATCTATCATATAGTATATAGATATAATATGTATCATATAATACATAGACGTATATAACACCACTATTTTATTCTCACAACAATAATTATTTCTTCATAGATAATGCATAGAAAACGCATTTTAGGAACATGATATCTTAAACGACTTGAAAGAATTTTAAAAATAAGCTTTTTCTAAAGGTTAGTTGAAGGTAAAGGTAGCGGTGTCCTTAAATGTCGATTGGTTCCCAATCCTGTGAAGGAACAAATTGGTCTAGTAACCTTTGGGTCAATATTAGTAGTGATCAAAAATCGTAGGAAGTCGTGTCAGACAGGACCAACATGTTTTTATGACTCTGTATGTATTTGATAAAGGTACAAGTTCTTACGAAGTCTTCGAAATTGGCAAATTTGTTTGCATTGACCAATTCATCCTGTAAGAGCAAACATAGTTTGTTTTAAGTAGCTGGACAGACAGGACGAATAAGGTTTACATAAACATCAACAAATTTAGGCCAGAAGTCACAAACTTTAAATTTGCTGAATGGAATGGTGCAAAGCTCAAGATATGGTATAAAAAATTAAGAAATCATTTTTGTATGTGCATTTACATTTTTCTATTCATGATCGTATATAATTAATTATGAATTGTTATACCACTCTGTATATCACTGTGTAACCTTGTTTTGTTAGATTGATGATAGTCTAACACCTAGTCCGAACTGTTGGTACATGACATATGATTAATTTTGCTAAATTATTAGTTTATTACACTTCGCTGATTAATGTCTTTAAAAAATGGAAATTATATCAGTAAACAACATAAATTCCAAATTTACATTCAGCATCCCTGGGATTAATTATTAATTGGATAATAATTAATGTTCCAAAACAACCCCATGGATTGGACTAATAAGTCTTCTTGTTCAAAACGGTGTAGTTGAAATCATTAAGTTTCCCCAATTATCACGTCAGAATGTAGTGCCGCCATTCGCCCCTTGAATGAATTGAATTTTATCCATCAATCACTCTTGAGGTGGTACAAGACAACTTAATGACATAATTATTATACTTATCATATTCCTATATAATTACATATTGCAAATTAAAAATGATAGGCGTTTCGAAGGTTGAATATGATAGTTGTTTCAGGAGAAAATTTAATAATTAAGGAAGGTACTTAATGATGTTTATTAGGTACCTAAAAAATGTAGTTCTTTGCTGCCAACTGTACATTCTAATCTTTAAAAAGAGAAATGGTAAACCAATTTTCGAGCTTTTTGAATCGTTATTCTTTCAAAAACCACTATGTTCACAATTTTTATCACTATTTTAGCAATCAGCATGTTCCTTATGTAATAAAAACCAGTATGTCGAAGACTATTTCTTCGAAACGTTAGCAGCCATAAATAAAGAAAGAAGGTCGAATGAATACTGTTTGGAAATACTCAATTAAACTTCGAAACCTAGAGAATTGACAGAATAGAATAAAAACTTAGAGAATAGAAAAAAATAATGCTTCATTTAATTAATGCTAGCCCCTAAAAGTGGTTTGGTTATATTATTTTCAATATTATTATATCATGATAAAAATTGTAAAATTATAAAAATCTAGAAACGAATTATATAAAATAGAATAAAATTGAAAATAAAAATTATTTTAGAAAATACAGTATTAATATTAATAGGTAGAAAATACTTTATACTAGTTCTTCTTTTTTATTACCTATAATTTTAGAGCGTAATTCTTATCACTTTCTAATTTACCCATATCATTTCACATTCCTATTGTATATTCAGTTTTTATTTATCTGTAATACCTTGATTTTTTAACTGTCAACACTTTCTGTTTTATTATTATTTTCTTCATGCTTTATTATTATTTTCTACATTTTAACCTTCATAATTACTTTACTGTACACCTTTATCAATTTTTATCATCATTATTACACATAATTATCAATTTTTTGCCTGTATTCACCTTCTTTTAGTTTATCTATATTTAAAATGTTATAATATATTCATACCGCTTTCTTAAATTGTCTGTATTTTGCATATAGCCCTGAAGAAGACCTACAACGTAGGTCGAAACGTTGGCTAACAATAAATATCTTCTGAAATTACTTGAGAATTTCATTCAGTGACCTCTACCCGGACCAATTTCATCAACATAAATTATCATAGGTCAACAATTATCATCAATATAATAAGATAAACCTTCGTACTCGTTAAAAAAAACATTAAAATTAACGCCTCTTCAATGTTTCACATTTCAAAGCACCTAGAATAAATTTGTTCCTTGTTATTAACCCATTAAACCACTGAATTCCTCTTGTATCCAATCCAAAATCCTTCGTAAGGTCCTAAGTGCTCCTTTTTTGTATCAAAAAAAGCCATCCATTTATTAGTCGACATTTGTTACTGATGTGGCTCAAACCCGATATCAGTCCTTTCATGACAAACTTTACTCCCTCTCACACCCAATTGTTACCAATATCGACTATTTCCGATAATCTTCCAAAGCAAAAAAAGATGAAACATCCTGAAACACATGTTCAGTAACTTCAGCTGGAAACAAATATCACAAGATTAATTTCATCATTCATCACCCAAAACCGATCTTTACAAGATGACATGCAAAAGAAGATGGCCTCATGACCTTTTAAGTTAAAATTATTTGAGTAATAGCAGTGGATAGTTTTACTTCTTGCCTTTATCCATCCCAATACGTACCATTCACTCTATTTACTATTTATACATCAGCTGAGACTTGACAAACTTGATCGGATCGGAAATGTTCGGAACCGCCGATGCATCAAATTGTCAGGTATAAATAGCAAATTTAATGGTATTAATTTAGCATAGGATGAAAATGAAACTATAATAAAGAAGAACTATAATAAAGAGCACCATTTCCAGATGGCTTTAATGTTTATTAAAGTTTTTCTTAAATCAACGAACCATATCGTTGAATGCTCCAAGCTCCAAATTCATTGCCAAATCTCATATGCATGACTATAATAAAACCTATTTGGACTTAGAGAGTAGAGCTTTGGGGCCATATTAAGCCATCGAATTCCTCTCGTATTCAATCCTTACAATCCAAAATCCACCGTAACTTCCTCTACGCTCCTTAATTTTTTTACGAATAATACCATCCTTAATGACTTTTAAGTCTCATTTGTATCTGATTTGGCTCGAACCCGAATCACTGCTTTCAGGACAAACTTTATTTCCAATCAAACCCATTAGATACCACTAACAACATTATCAATTTCCCGATAATCCTTCGAAGCGTCTGAAAACCACATTTTCATCCGGGAAAGGTATTCCCGTAAACAGTTCCATCACACGAATCATTATTTAAGTAAAAATATAGAGCAAATCATCCAATTTCACTGAAATTTCGTCTAGCTGGCCCTAAAAAGACATGATAAAGACACATATTCCCACTTCGGGCTGAGAGATATGACTTGCAAGTCTCAAGTTGGCTTCAAGATCTGAGCGGGGATTCCCGGATTACACTCTTTACGTTCCAATATTTTTATTCATTGAGGCATTTGCCTCGCAGAGTTATTCTTAACGTTTCAATGTTTGT
Source organism: Arma custos (assembly GCA_037127475.1). NCBI lineage: Eukaryota > Metazoa > Arthropoda > Insecta > Hemiptera > Pentatomidae > Arma > Arma custos. The sequence continues at coordinate 19,194,784 of CM073759.1, read as the reverse complement.
TTTCCCTGCGACTTTTTTTATTTGTCAAGAAAAGGTAAAACATGGTTATTTGTTATATTTCTTGTTCTTATGATATTTAAATTCTATTTATTCCTTGGAACTGTGTCCTTAATAATTATTAGTAGAAATTAAAAAGCAATGGTGATGAATATCACAGTGTGAGGGAAATGCTCACGGGGACACTTTTTGTATAACCTAAATGAAGGACACCTCTCAGTTTATGGTGAAGTAGATGAATATGAATATGAATATGAATAGTAGGTGAATTTATTTTGCCTTTACCTCATCCTATTACTTATCCCAATCATTCTTTTTACATGTTTATGTCATAATAAAGTTATAAATTTCAGTAAATAAATTTTAAAAAAATAAATTGATTTAAATATCGATGATTTAATCCAACCAGAAGATTATAAATAATATTATAAAAAATGACAGTAAAAAAAGAGCATATTAAGCTTGCGATAAAGAAGGTAAATTGATACCGAACTAAGTATAACGGTGCCCTTCCGTTCTTTGTTTTCACGGCGTACGCATTTCTCTGAGCCATAAGCACTTCTTCACGCCTCAGTTGACCGACTGATAGGGCCTCAGATAGATGAAGGTAAATATAGGATATCGGATTTTATTTATAGTTTCTTGTCCAGTGAAAGTGCCGCTTATTGGTAACACGCCTCAAGGTGTTAAATTTCGTGAATTTGTCAAGTGGAACCGTTGAATCCGTTCGGCTGGAGCTGTAAAAAAAGAAAAGTTTTCGCTCTCGGAGCGTGAAATATACACACTTATATATGAACATGGTTATGTCAGCTACATAAGTTAGTAAAATGTCTTATGTAATTACATGAAATACGAGGGAGAGCAAGAAGATACCAAATACTAACAAAAAAATTTTGGTTGGCTGGATTATTTGACTTCATAAGCAGTTGATAGAACCAATTGGATACACCCATGACCAGTGATCCGCTATTTTCACAACTCTCCCTGGATTCCACTTTTGAGTTGAAAACTCTATTAGCTATGTTAAACAACTTTTGCCAGTGGAAAAACAACGATGCCTAGTGGCCTATAATAATAACTAACAATTGCCTATTAATAATATTATTATTAAGTGGGTAACTGGTTGAACTTTTCCTTTGCCCTAAATGATTTTATTTGTGACAATTAAATGTCTCGTTTTATGAAAATATTTAAAGTACAAATGAACCGAGTATTGTTGAAATTAATGATGATAATAATGAAAATAAAGTTCATTAACATCTACCTAACTACAAATACAAGATATAAATAATACAACTATATAATAATTATTATTACAATTAAATCATTGATATTTTGTATTGATCTTGTGCAGCCCATCATGTATTTTGATTAATGGATATATGTAATGTAAGTGTATATAATTAGTGTTCGATATATAACTATTATCAATATATGGAAAAGCCAGACTGCTGTTTAATAGTTTAAATTTACAAATTTGAAATTTAAATAATTGACTATAATTGATTTATAAATTCGAAAAAAGAACATTTACTTCAAAAGTTTTCATATCTGTCGGGAGCTTTTTTTTTTTTTTTAATAAACCTGTAAACCAAGGTATGAACTAATCATAAATTATGTGATATAGATATCTCGATTGTGTTATAAATTTTTTAAATTAAGACATACAAATATTTAAATACCATTATCCCCGAAATCGTATTTTATGGTCGCAGCAAAACGAATGTAACGACTTTGATATACGTAAAAACCAGCATACTTCGACTTAAAACCCTTTTAACAATCTACGGATAGTAGTGATCATAGGTACCTGCTGTGAACATATTTCCCACTCTCTCAACTGACTTTAATGTCACTATTTTCGAAGTGCAATTATAACTTTTATTATGATTTTAAATAAGAATAAACAGTAACTTTGACGATGTACGGTTTTGGTTCTTACTTTTACCACTGTTTGGGTTGCTACATCGGACATTGTTCAGTAATCGCTGGGGTGGATTGGAAGTGTCTCCATTTGCTTTCGAGGTCAGCACGACGGAGGAGAGTAACTGGAGCGAAACCAAGACCGACTCCGTTCGGTACAAGCCACTCTAGGACTCTAATGGTCGAAGCCATCGCTGGTCTTCGGCAGTAGTTATGTTGCTTGGTCGAACGGCCTACCAGCCCCTATGGTCTCCCGATAGGGGCGGAATTCCGTCGCAAGAGGATGATGGCACAGGTGGAAGGCAAGGTCAGGCCGGGACCGTTGGGATGACTGGCTGCTTCGGCCAACAGTCAGGTTGATTTGACATGTCACGAAATCATAACAGGAAGAAAGAAGAAAAATCATTAAGTCAAACCCTAAATATTGTTAGCTTGATAACTAGTAGTGATTCACATATTTTGATTGCGATGCAAACTTACTTAATCGAGACTTCCAATCTTTTACTTTTCTTGTGTTATCCACGACGACATATTCAAACGATCTAAGGATTTCGATAAAACCTGCATTCCGCAACTGTAAGCCCTTTAAATACCCATACCTTACTAGGTTTCTATAACAGTAAAAAAAAATGAAATAGGCAGTAGTGAGTACAGTCGAGAGACGTGAAAACTCAAACAGAGTAATTTTTTTTTTTTTTAATTTGTAAATCATTTATAGCCTGAAGTATTTAAATTTCAAGTTTATGAAAAATCATAAACATTAGCCTGGTTTTCACATATACCGGCTACGAACCATATTTATAAAAAATTTCGATTAGTTTGTTTAATAATCAACATATATGATGTGTTGCACAAACTCAGTACAAAATATCAAAAATTTAATTGAAATAATAATTAATAAATAGGTGTATTATTTACACCTTGTATTTGCATTTGCATAAATATTAATGGGCATATTTTCATTTTTTGCACTATTATGATCGTTAACTTTAAGAATACTTAGATCATGTTTACTTTCAATCATTCGATAAAACAAGAAACTAAGACAAATAAAATCTTTTAGGGGAAACGAAAAGTTCAACTAATTATTGATGTTTTAAATTATTATTTCAGATCAATTGCAAAATTATTAAACGGCCTTTTTGTTAAACATCAGTATTCACATATCAATCGAATTTTAATTTATGCAAAGGCCGCTAGATGTCGCTAGTCCCGTGCATGTCGGTGATGCAAAAGCATAAGTTGTTAAACATGACTGAAGTTTTCACTTCAAAAAGCAACACAGTTGTAACCAAGCTCTGTGATATCAACCCAATTATGTAAGTAAAAATTGAATATTTTCTTTGTTCCGAACTTTTAAAATTTTACTTGTTTTCTTAAAATTCAATTTCGACCAATCCAATTAAAAAATAAACCAACTTATTAAGTTTAAACCCACATATTAAGATAAACTTATAAATAAGTAGAAATTATAAATTATAAATAATACCCGAAATATTTATTTTTTCATAACTAACATGTATATGTTGCATTTAATACATATTTAAATTTATTAAAAACAATCACACTTTATTTAATGTTGCAAATTTTTTTTCATTGTTAAAGAAAAGTATTTTAAACACTAAATGTTTAAAAGCAGTTTCTATTAGTTAATTAACAGAAACTAAAAGTGCAAGATGAGGTTTATTTATTGTTCAGTGTAATGAGATTTACACTAGATATAGACAGCTCTTCTCCTTCGGACTATATTATATCGCATATCGACTACGTACTAAAGATATGAAGATCATAAACTATCATACAGACTACTCCACTCTCAACAATTTATATCTTCTTTTCTCTCTATCTGCTCTATATTCTACCTCCTTGTCTCTGTCTATATATTACAATATTTAGATGCAGTGTATATACATATCAGAGATGAGGGGTTGTTAAGGAAGTTTTTAGTTCTGACAAACAAGGAAGCAATGCCATATAGGATTTATAATAAACATAATTCACTAGGTCATGGAATAACGGTTTATGGCAATAACTAATTTATTAATGCATGATCTGAGTAGATATGTACATGTATGATATGAGGCTTTGAAGGTCAAAAGCAGAAACTCCGAAATTTTTAAAATTGATTTTTTTCAGTTCGTTCAACCAATAGTTTGCTTCCACAACTTCAGTTGCACAACCAGACTAAAAGCATGGTAAGTAAAACGGCAGAGTGCCGTTTTAGACAAAATTTCTTGAGTAAAATAGCGAAAAAGTCAAGAGCATTCATATGAGAGGAAAATAGTTGACTGGATGATCAAATGTAGAAAGGAGATGGTTGGGGGGTGCAGTAAAAAAAAACACTGAATAAGTACTAGACTTATATTTATGTGCCGACGTTTCAACCTACAGTGTAGGTCATCTTCAGGGCTATGAGAGAGAAACAAACAGAACAAAAGTTGAGAGGAGAAGTTCTGTCGTAGGCCCCGTTTATTGTGCTTCATGTTAAAGCATGTATGAGATGAAAATAGTTGACTGGATGATCAAATGTAGAAAGGATTTAGTTGGGGGGTGCAGTAAAAAAAAACACTGAATAAGTACTAGACTTATATTTATGTGCCGACGTTTCGACCTACAGTGTAGGTCATCTTCAGGGCTATGAGAGAGAAACAGAAAAAGTCAATTGTTCAAATATTAATAATGATATTAATTTTTTTTTATTTTTTATATAAGGTGGAAATCTCAATGGACACCTGAGGCCAAAAAGTCTCTGGAACTCCCAACTTACTAAAACCACCTTGTGCAACAACTGAGCTAGCCCAAGAAGTCGCTCCTCTTTCACGTGGAAAATCTGGGGTGTGGGATATAGCCCATTGGCTAATCCCTCAATTTAGTGGAATTATTCTTTTGTTTGGAGTTTTAATTTCAAAGGCTTCACTCTTTCAAGCCGCCTTATTTGATGCAAAGCCTACTCAGCCATGCTCTGCATTTTCTGGGTTTACCTGGATTTTAATTCTTTCCTTGTGACTGTCCGCAAACCTTCCAATCTCTTCTCTGACAGAGTTTACTTTGAGGTCCCTATGCAAATTATCGTTTCGGACGTTCCATGGAGCATTAACTATACTTCTGACTACTTTATTTTGGAATGTCTGGATTATTTGCATGTTGCTTTTCTTGGTATAATCCCAGAGCTGAATGCCATAAGTCCGGTTTTAGGACTTGAAATACTAAAAAATGATAATGATAATATTAAAATAAGAAAGAATTAATGAGGAAATATAAATATGTATATATATATATATATATATATATATATATATATATATATATATATATATATATATATATTATATTTATATAACAAGAGCATGTATAGATATATTTTAGGTGCATTTCTACTTGCACTTAAAGATGCATGAAATTTCAAATGTGTTTATCATTGATGTTTTGATAATATAATAAAATAATATGAATTATATATTTCTATTTGATAAAAGCATGCATCAAAACAATATTTAAACAAGTTATAAAATACTCTGTAACCACTCAATAGCATTAATAAGTAACAAAACCAAAACCAACGGTCAACTGTGGTCTAGTGGTTAGCGTAACAAACTACTAAACCCAAGATCGTGGGTTCGTAGCCCGGCAGGTGGCCCTAGCATTTTTTAAGGGAGTAAAAAATCCTTAGTTACGCCGTCCTTCGGAAGGGATGTTAAACGGGGGTCCCGAGCCTGTACGATGTCAGGTACTCGTTAAAAATCCCTATCCTAATTAAACCTGGATAGGCAAAATTTAGAGCTCCCACTGTAGCATCGTCCGATTAGCCATAGCATCATAAATTGACGTTAAATGAACAAACAAACAAACAGTTAATATACAAAAGCATTCATATCCTTTGAATTCATAATCCATGAGTCCGTAGATTATATATTCATATAAAAAATAATTTATTTGCGCATATTATATTACGAACTTTAAATCTGTGTCCACATTTATCTACCGTTTCTATTATCCATAAAAAACAAAGGAAAAGTTCATTTTTTGTGCAGAGTTTTTCTTAGCCTACCTAACAGCTGTTAAGCAATCACTTATGGTAAAACAGGTATAACCTCTCAAGTTATAATGAAATATAAATGGTTAACCAGCTGTCGTTGCCAAACTTCATGCCTCCACAGATTTATGGCTGATAATTGAATAAATAATCATCCGTCACAGCAGGTCTTGAACCTGATATATAGAGATAAGTATCAATAACAATACGCAAACAAATCTAAACCAAAACAACCTACTTTTTTAAAATAAAACTCCTACAAGAAAGGTGTGTGCTAGTATCAAAATGCCATTTTCCGAACATAATACTTGATTTAGGATACGACTATTTCAGATTTATCGATCGGAAATGACTCGAATCTCCTGGTCAAGTGCTTTACAGGCGGAATAAACATCAGTTTGAGCATAACCCGTAAAGGAAAACGCGATATTTCAAAGGTGATGAGACAAGTTTCGGTTTTATGGCCGTTTTCTACGGCCCAAAATCTCTTCACGGTTCAGCTTACAACATGACGGAGCTATTGAGGTATGTAAGGGCTGGAATAAAATTCAAAGGGGTCACAAAAAGAAATGGCTGAAGCGATTCGAAACGGGCGACACGACATCGATGTGTGGTCGGCCGTGACGGTGTGGGATGATACCAACGGCTCCAGGGGTCATTACTTAGTCTTCGTACCGCCCTGGAGGAATCTGTGTCCTTTTCCCTAATTTATTATTTCATATTTTAAATAATCTCGCTCTTTCAAAAATGATTCGTTCACATTTCCTAAATGGAAATCACATTTGTGTTAGTCCTATGTTATATGCTCAAAATAACTCTATTTGTTACAAGCCGTTTCGACTTGTTTATTGCCTATATATTTGGGTTAACCTTGTTGGTATTTTTCGATGGAAAATCTAAAGTAATGTGTCACATATTGTAATCCTGGAACGTTTTGGATTTCTAAAATTCCAGACCAGTTTGGACGCTTTAGGCGGATCAGAGGTTTTTCGGATTTTTTTTCTTTTTTTATAAGACTATAAAAGAATTTATTTTATGTCTTATTTAAATAAAATATTGAATTTTGTTTTTAAAAACTGCTTTTTCTACTATATCCTCGAATCCATCCCAGAAAAAAAAAAATTGTATTTATGAATCAATATTAAATAAATTCATCACAAATTAGTTTGTAAACTCGCTTAATATAATCTATTAGCAAATATCAATACCGTAATCCTAATCTGTCAAATTATCTTATATCAAATTATCATATATATATATATATATATATATATATATATATATATATATATATATATTATCATCATATATATATATATATATATATATATTATCATATATATATATATATATATATATATATATATATATATATATACATATATATATTTTTTTTCTGTTGGCTCTACAGACCTTGTAGATCTTTGGCCGCCTTTACCAGCCTTCTTCACCTCTGTCTATCCTGGGCCGCTGATTTCCAATCTGCTACTAGCAGCTCCTCAGCATCTTTGTTGACCCTGTCTATCCATCTGGTCTTTGGCCTCCCACGTGGTCTCTTGCCAACTATTGTGGCATTCATTGTTGCGTAGAGGCGTCCTGACGGATTGCTTCGAGCTACATGCCTCGCCCATCTTAACCTTCTTGATTTCATATCCTGAGATATCGCCTGACCAGTTTCTGTGAGCAATTCCTTATTGGTCCTTCTCCTCCAAGAGTGCAGACTCTCATCCCATACCGTTCCGGTTATCGTGCGAAGGATTTTCCTTTCGCATCTCTCTATTCTACTTTCCAGGGTGCCAGTGAGAGCCCACGTCTCACAGCCGTATATCAGAATCGGCTTTATTACCGCATTATAAACCCTTAGTTTTAAGTTTCTAGAGATGCTTCGGGATTTCAATACTCTTGAAAGAGCTAAGAATGCTCTGTTTGTGCTTGTTATACGCTGGTCTATCTCAATTAATTGTTCATTGGTTGAGGTTATTGTGGAGCCAAGATAATTAAAGTTATCCACTTTCGGGAACGATTTGCGATCCACGCAGTTGCTTTTTCTGGGGTGGACTTTACGGCTCACTGTCATGTATTTGGTTTTTCCTCATTTACCTGTAAGCCGATTTGGTCTGCTTTTCTCATCAGCGTCTTGGCGAGTCTCTCAATATCCTTTTCATTTTTTCCGAGGATTGCTATATCATCGGCGTAAGCAAGAATTTTTTGCTCCACCCCGACGTGCACCCCGCCCTTCACTCTTGATGCTGTTCTTATTACCTTTTCAAGGGCTATGTTGAACAGTAAAGGCGAGAGTCCGTCTCCCTGCCTTAGGCCGGTTCCAACTTCAAAAGCCTCAGACACATCTCCCTGTACCAGGACTCTGCATCTAGGGTCGCCTGCACACGCCTTAGTCAATCTCACTAGTTTACCGGGAATACCCAGCTCAGTCATGATCTTCCATAGACAGTTTCTGTCGACGGAATCATATGCAGCTTTGAAATCGACAAATAATGCATGTACATCTCGGCCTACTTCCCATCGTTTTTCGAGTACCTGTTTCAGTATGAATATCTGGTCTAGCGTACTCCTCCCCTTTCTGAATCCTGCTTGCTGGTCACCTGCTATTTTTTCGTAATACGGGTATACCGATTATGTAATATGTTGGTCATTTTCTTATAGGCGATGGAAAGGAGCGCTATGCCTCTGTAATTCCCACACTCGTACATGGACCCCTTCTTTAGAATAGGGCATATTAGACCTGTTTTCCAAGCTTCGGGTATCTTCTCTTTATTCCATATCTTCTGGATTAGTTCTAATAGTTTGACTCTTACCGTTTCTCCCCCATCTTTGAACAATTCTGATGGTAGGTTGTCTAACCCAGGGGCCTTTCTTCTTTTAAGCCTGTCTATAGCTATTTCTAAATCCAGAATATATATATATATCGAATCCAAGCCGGGGGCATATCTTTTCTCTTTAAAATAAAAATATTTAAAAATCAAAATAGCTGACCAATAATTATAAAAAAATATCACATATTTCGTGTTTTGTTTTTTTCTCTTCACATCCAAAATTTTATTTACAATATAATACAAATTTACTATAAATACATGCAATTACCTCTATATAAATAAAAGCTTCTGCTACCTTTCGGTATTTTAAGGCATTTCAATGGGCTGAGTCCGCTGAAGGCGGTTTTTACTCGAACCGGCTCAAGGCCGCTGACGTCATACAATACAAAACAAGGAGGGACCGTTTAGCGGGATCAAGAAATAGTTGTAGAAAGAAGAAAGTGAAGGAAGGAAGAAGGAAAAACGAAGGAAGGTAAGGACAAGGGAGTTCCTATCCCATCCCTAGACCATATGTAAGCACATCAACCAAGGGAACACTGCCCTGCCATCTCCCAGGTCTGGGGGGTGGTTTTAAGTCCCTAAATAGGGGGTTCGCACAGGTCTTCAGCCCATCAAAAAATTTGATGTGCCTCCGACCTATGTACTCGGGCACCGAGGGAAGCCGAAGAAATATATTTCATGTTATATTTCCAATAACTTTTTGTATGGTTTTGAACTTTATTTTTTAACATTTCTATTGGAGGAAGAAAAATTTATGTTTAAGGCGAAATTATATACAGTCCCTGGCTATATTAATGTGACCACTGGATAGATTCCTTCTTGTTACATATTTGCATTATCTTTTTGTCTGCGTAATGATGTAAATCGAATTTAAATATTAGTTTTATGGGTAAGTTAGTTATCTGACAATAATGTGAAATTGAAAAAATAGTTTCGAAAATAAATCTTAATTTTTTTTTTATATTTTGTGGTGTCACCCTATTTACACCCTATTTTACACATTGATGAAAAAAAACTATCAAAATAGTTAAAATATATGATACAAATAATAAATCAATAATAAACTTACCGAATCCGACTTGTATTTAATGAAAAATAAACAATAAATCTACAAAAATTTCAAACACAGATTATGCACGCTGCCACTCGTAAAACAAAATGGCTGCACTAAAACCAATGCTGCCATTACTAAAAGAAAAATACTTTAAAAAACTTATAACAGTGTTGCCATTATTTAAAACAGCAATTTATTAAGACACGCGAAAGTATTATATCAATAAAATTAGGAAAAAAGAAAAAAAATATAATCTTTCTTGGTGGTCACATTAATATGGGGATTGTACATATAAACTGTTCCCAAAATAAAGTTATGACATATAGGTGAACTTTATGTATTTAATAATTACTTTGGCATAGAACGTAATGACTAAACAAAGTTCAAGATCCAGGTTCAATAATCCATCGAAAATTCTCTAAAATACTTTTGATTTTGTTTCTTCTAAATGAAGCGTCAACATGGTATAAAAGTAATTCAAGAAAATTATATATAATATATATTTTTATTCAAGGATAAAATATGTGAGTTGTACAGAAGATTTTTTCATCTAATCTAACCTTAGTACTAATAGTAAATACTAGCTAATATATAATAGGAGCGGAGTGGCTCAGTGATAGAATGTTGAGTTACCATGCTGAAGGAGCTATATGTTCGAATTCTGCTACTGGTTGATTTTGTTTCATCAGTTAGCGGCAGGAGATGGCTCTTATGGGATCCAAGGCTCTCCTAAGGCTTTAAACGAACCTTCAGTGAACGGTCACCTGTGGTCTAGTGGTTAGCGTAACAAACTACTAAGCCCAAGATCGCGGGTTCGTAGCCCGGCAGGTGGCCCGAGGATTTTTTTAAGGGAGTAAAAAATCCTTAGTTACGCCGTCCTTCGGAAGGGACGTTAAACGGGGGTCCCGAGCCTGTACGGTGTCAGGTACTCGTTAAAAATCCCTATCCTAATTAAACCTGGATAGGCAAAATTTAGAGCTCCCACTGTAGCATCGTCCGATTAGCCATAGCAGCATAAAGTGACGTTAAATCAGCAAACAAACAAACGAACCTTCAGTGTTTAATACTAAACAAATAAATAAATAAAACAAGATGACGAAGAAGGAATTGCCCCTAAATGGTGGAACTAATGATGAATTATGCCAGTCACTATTGGATTGATTAACATCTTCCACGTGCCGGAGGTGTCAATCAGCCTCTCCAATAAGAACATAATGGGACACCAGTTGAGGGAAGATCTGTGATGAATTTCAATGTAGGATCCTAAAGGTGATCGGAATAGATATGGTGCTTGCACCTGTCGCAGGCAGATATTTCAGATTCCTTCACAGATACTTCCCGTATTCGAGCTCCAAGGCTATTTTATCGTCCGCATAAAGAAGAAAAGGAAAATTGCTCTCCGGCGATAGCTATAGCTCACGGGGCACATTTTTTATTACCATAGATAATTCTATCCTCCGAGGCGGAAACATGAACCAAAGATCGTACCTAAGCTATTTTTAGTTCTTTTTGCATTCCTCTGTACAGTGAAGAAGAGTTAATTCAATATAAAACATTGAACGTTCGCGCATAGGCGCATGCACTGTAATAGCAATCCATTCATAATAATTATTTACTAATAGTAATTCCTAAATGGGTTATACTAAAAATTAAAATTCCAATCTTGCTACTAAATAAACATTTAATTATAATATTTTTGTTTTTACTTCACCACATCAAGCAGACTCATTGTCTATGGAGAAATAGTAATCAATTTAAGTAAATTTAATTTTTATAACAGACCATATCAAGCAGGCTCATTGTCTATGGGAAAATTGTAATGAGCTTAAGTAAATTTAATTTTTTTAACAATTCATTGGCTTGATGAGTTAAGGTTTTTAAGTCTTTTTACATAAACACTCAAACAACACTGGTCGACAAGGCTTTCTTCACAAGAAATCTGATTAGTGAATCTAGTGCAGTTTTTCATACTTAATACAGATATGTAGTCAGAATTTTTCCATCAGGCACAGTTTTTTTGTAACAGCTCCTTTTTGAAATCTGATTTTAGCGTTATTGTTTTTTTATTGGACTACTTCTCTGAAGAAAATAATATTGTGTTTTGTAGTGATATTTGTTCAGTTATGGAAACTCTTGGGCTTCAACACCGGCAAGATGAGTGGCAACCATTCATAGATTCGTCTAAAGTTAGTTTGAAGGCTGTGCTGTTACATATTGGCAATGAACTTCCATCAATACCTGAAGCGCATACCACTGATATGAAAGAGACATATCAAAATATGAAACTAATTTTAGAGAAAATACAATATGAAAAATATGAATGAATATCTGTGCTGATTTAAAGGCCATTGCTTTATTGCTTGGTTTGCATCTTGGGTTCACCAAATTTTGTGCCTCTGGGACGGCAGAGATAGGAAGTTTCACTATGTTACAAAAACATGGCCTAAACGTGAATCTCTTATCCCTGGCAAATTTGAAAATGTTTCAAAGTCCTTCTGATTAATTAACCATTAATTAACCTAACCTAAACCTAACCTCTGCTTGAATCTATTTAGTAGTTTTTTAGTAAAGGAGTAGCCTTTGTAGGAAAAAAATAAAAAATACAATCATGAAAATAAACAATAAATTATAAGAAATCATTATCGAAGTTATTACAAATTATCAAGTACCGTAAAACGGGGTGAATAGAAACAATTTTCAACTTTGTTTTGAAATTTTCCATATTTGTAGTTGTTCTAGATACACAATTTTTTGATAAAACACAGATCTCCGTTAGACCTATTTAATTTTTTTAATTTTATTTCATTTTAAAGAAAAAAAAATTAAAACATAGTGTTTCTTTTCACCCCGCAAATGGGCGTGAATAGAAACAGTACTTCGATTTCATATCTTTTTCTATTGAAACGAATCGAGGGTGAATGGAAACAGTTAAATATGGTATTTTTAATTTGTAAATGGATAAATACAAATTTATTTCTCAACGTAATGATTTATTTCAGTACATAACCAAAAGAAGTTACATAACTGTAAGTAAATAAATTGAATAGGTAGACAATTACCGTATTTAACAAGATTAAATTATGATTAATAAATTGTGAAATCGGACAGGTCATCTTTGAAAAATATCATGCCTTTGAATCGAGAGATAAAGCTGCCTGACCACCATGGTTCTTCATATTGAGACCTCTTTTCAAGTGTCGATATATAATACTATAATGCAAACCATGTTTCTAAGCAGACTTCCGAAGGCTTAGTCCCTTCTGTATGTCAGGAAGTGCATTTTCGATTGTTTTTGGATCATGCTTTTTGTAGCCCCCTCCAATCACCGGTTTGTATTTTCTTGGCATTTTACAGGGTCCTGCTGTGTCAAATCAGAGTCTAACATAAATATAAAACACACAATATGTATTTTATATAGTATAAATGTGATTTAGTATTAAATTTTTCTTGCGGGGTGAATAGAAACAATAAAAATTATGTGTTTCTATTCACTCATAAATTCTGAAAACCTAACTTACAAAACATGAATAATTTTTGAAATAATATTGTTAAAGTTAAAGCTTAAAGTAAGCCTTAATCTTTTATATAAATAATTAAACTATGCTTTGTACAGCTATTTACTTTGAAAAACACTACGTATTATGACTTACCTTGAAAAATCAAAGTTGATAAAAAAACACAAAAATCGTGTGGTAAAATACAACAAGACATACAAACAGGAAACTGTGCTGCCAACAAAAACAAACCATTATTTCCCTTCCCGCCTAAAGTATAGCAACTTAAAAAAAAATAATAGTTGCCACAATTTACCCATAGTTATGTAGGAAATAAATTATACATAAAAAAAAGAAGTTTCGTTTCTATTCACCCCACTGTTTCTATTCACCCCGTTTTACGGTAACATTTACTGATATTTAAAAAAAAAAATAGATAGAGAAACAATAGAAAGCAGTATTTATTGATATTGTTAAATAGAGATATTTGTATTTAAGTGGCTGTTGATTTGACTTGTTTGATGGAATGTAATACATATATACAAAAATATTTTTTTAGTCATTTTAATTTGTAGATAACAATATTTTTTATGGCATATCATATTTTACTTTTTATCAGATTACTATTGTTTTTTAAATAAATTTTTTTTAATGTTATTATTTTTTATTTATTTTTGACAGATATTTGATAGATCAGTTAGTTGGGCTCGTCTCAGTTTGAAATATATCTTAATCTTAAACTTAAAATCTATCTAACAACTACCTTTTGTTATAAATGTTTGATTTGAAACAGGTGGATGATTCAATCCTACATTACCTTTTGTTATTGTTATAGCATCAACTAAATTTTCGGTACATTAAATATTTTAGTGAATCATAATATTTTATCGCTATTCTATTATTGTATTTTGGATCTACCATTGGTAAAGCCAATAATAAATGAAGCATCTTTAGCCTTTTATAATTCATAAAATTTTTATTTTAATAATATTACATTCTGTCTAAAAATAATATATATGTAGAACCTGAATGATATTATGATATTTTAATATTAAAAAGTTTATGCTATGATTTTTGACTAACGTTTAATAATTCTGAGATACTCTAAGCAGTACATAATCAATAAATATGAGGAAAATAATTACTATCAATTGGAATTCACTTGCGTTGATACATAGTTTATAAATACGTATTTTGTATAAAATATACCAGTCAATCCCATTAGACAACTATTAATAGATTGCATATACTATATTTTTACATATATACTTTCCAAAACTTATTTTTTATCGGTTTCTGAAATAGAGCAAATCGAAACAATGGCGTTTTGATTGACTCATGAAGTGATGTTTCTTAATCTATAACAGTATCAGAAAAATACGTTTCACTCAAACTAGAAAAAAATAAAACCAACTAAAAAGAAAACTACCCAATTTCCTTATAACTATATAAAGAATAAAAACGATGCTTTTTCGATTCTTTTTTTCAGGTAAAGTATCAAAAAATGAGCACAATTATCCCAAAGTTTTCACTTCTGTTAGCAATGAGGACACTAACAACCTTTTTTTAAAAAATATTTATTTATTTAGGTTTGCTTGTTTGTACTTATTTCTTAAATATGAACTTACATAGTGTATTAATAAAGCAATGCTGATGCATGAAAACTTAACTGACAACTAGCTAGTTTACTTTTTCATATAATTTTCATAAGATTTTCATATACATCTTGTAGTTCAGTCTCAATCTTTGGATTAAATCGTGAAGTAACTCATGAACCGAATTTCTTCAGCTTTCTCAAGTTGGATCAACCAATGCACCGGAAAGCCAGACGACACATTCCTCGTCCCCTTTCTTCCTCCCACGCGTAGTTTCGACGATTGCGCAATACGCTGCATCAGGTGGGATTCCTGGCGTGCCGCGCGTGTGGGTGGCGCCCTTATCTCCGACTTGGGATCTTGGTGTCGGACCCCACGATCTCCGTCCTTAAATGCAACAGGTGAATTCGGGAATCCTAGCTATCGGAAAGAGCATCGGATAGGCGAGTTGGAGCAGGTGTGGCTATGGCCACGTTGAGCCTAGATTTAGATGAAAGTTAACGCTATGGTATGCTGGCTTTTATAGTCAATTGAAAGAAATATATACATAACTTTTGTTTACAGTCCAAGGAATAATTTTAATAAGTCGAATAGTTTATTTATAGGTAGTTTATTGTATTTAGTGAGGCAGAATTGTACCGTTCTGAAAGTTTGGAGCATAAAATGGAATTTTAATATAAATTATTTAGTCCGTTATTCACTAAGAATATAACACGGTTCCACAAGTAGAAGAGACTCATTTTGAAGAAATGAGCAGAAAACGTTATTCCTTTAATCGAAAAAATTGAATTTGATAATAAAATCATGTCACCACAACAAACAATGTTATCT
Source organism: Arma custos (assembly GCA_037127475.1). Lineage (NCBI taxonomy): Eukaryota > Metazoa > Arthropoda > Insecta > Hemiptera > Pentatomidae > Arma > Arma custos. The sequence continues at coordinate 19,179,023 of CM073759.1, read as the reverse complement.
ATTTAGGGGATCAGGAATCAACAAATTCGTAGAAAACTTAAAAAAATTCCTGAGGGGAGCTACAACGCTCACTACACTGCATTGTTGATGTAATGAACAATTTCGAGTTTTTTCCTTTTATATATTTAATTTAGTTAGAATCTGTGTAGTATTGTTGGCCGCCTCCAAGTGATGTAATCTGGGTAATTCAATTTTTTTACGATGGGCTGACAAGCTCAAAACCGTGGAGAAAGTAACTAGTCTAGTGGAAGGTGAGCCCAAAATCAAAACACTAGTCCTCCAAGTTGGGGGTTGATGCACCAGCCACTCGATCATCAATCAATACAGGTCAATAAAAACTCAACCGATACAGAACTCCCCCCACAAAATGAATATTGTTAAAGGAAACCTCTGAAATAAATCAAAGAAAATAAATTTTAAAAAAAATTGTTTTCAATTTAAAATTTTTGATTGGCGACAAAGAGGTCAAATGTCAATGAAATCTATAGGAAATCCTCTTTTGGCATTTGGTTGGTGTTGTAGAATAGTTGTATACAACATAATTAAAAACTTTCTCCTTTATGTAACTAAATAAATAACTATGGATAACTTAAACATACAACATATATTACTCTTATATAATGGATGGAGGTGGGAGAATCCTCTGATAGTTTTAATGAGAAACGAAAAATTACAGCCAGTTCTGCATATATCCTTAAACTCAAATCCATATTAGTCAAAATTAATAAATATAGGATTAGATAATCCATATTAACATAATCATAATAACTTTAAAAATTTTCATTAAAAAAGAAGGTTTGACTGTCTTGATGTGGTAGTTTATCTACAGTCCCAGAAGCAGGAAAACGTTTTTCTTCTTGAGATATAAGTAAATTTAAAAATTATTGATACTAGTAAATATTTGTGTTTAGAAATACAAAATTAAAAAACATACACGGCTAATCTTTCCTGTTTTAGGACCTACCTAATACCAGAAATCGACCCTATAATTATTCACATTTATCACTCACTAATTGATTCTGAAATGGACCTTAATTGATGACCAAATAGTCGTTTTTGGCCAAGTCTGCCAATAAATCAAAAGTTTATGTGGATTGCGTTCCTATCGCGGACTAAATTAGAGAAGTAGGTGTGACTAGTAAAGGAAAAGGTGCGGACGTGAGTTATTGACCACTATCACTTTAAAATAATACAGTTAAAAATCATTGAGTCATTCATTCAAGTAAGTAAAAAAACCTTTTTCCAGTCAAACATTTTTTCTTTATTTAAAAATACGTTTCAACATTCTTCAGTCATTTTCAATTTACATCTCTCATAAGTCCATTATTTATTTAATTTAAATATATTTTTTAAATACTTATAAATTTGCACATCTTTAACCTTTTAGTAGATTGTCAAATAATTTAAAACTTTTCTTATAATACTTAGAGTTTACAATGTACTCCATGGTCATTATTAACATAATGATTAAAATAAATGTTAGGAAAAAGGTTTTTTTTACTTACTTGAATGAATGACTCAAAAATATGTACTCCAGTAACATAAACAAGAAAATTAAAATTAAAAATCATTTTAAAGTA
>CM073759.1:19142443-19172443 GCA_037127475.1 Arma custos | reverse complement strand
AATTCTACCCAACTATCAAAATCCTTGGAATTATCTTTGACCAAACCCTCTCCTGGAAAAACCATATCTCTGAAATTTTCCGTCGTACCTCCTCTACCTTAAAGCGTCAGAATTACCTTTGTCATCTGTTCACTTTTGAAACCCGCTGACTTCTAGTTAGATCCTTAATTTTCCCTCATTTGGACTATTGCTGTACTGTGTAGGTATACAGTGGGGGTATCTCTGGGGATCTCGAAGCAAAATTAAAGCGGTTGCTTAATTGCTTCGTTCGATTCATCTTCGGGATCCCGAGAGATGCCCCGGTCACCCGACTTCACGAAAAGCTGAAGTGGCTTTACCCCTACTATCGTCGTAAGTATTTCCTAGCATCCATTCTTTCGTAAGTTGTCCAATCCCGCCGACCATCTTACATTTTCGATCTCCTTCAATTCAAAACAACAGTCCTCTCCCGTAATACCCGTTCTCAACTCTCTGATCTATATACAGCATCCCACCGAAAAGCAGCTTTTGAAATAGTTTTCCTTATCCGGTCTGCCTCCCTTTAGAACGCTATACCTTCTTCCATCCGTTCCAATAATCATCTAACCTTCAAATCCCGTACATTCTATCACCTAATATCCCTACAATGCCCAAAAAAATCGGAAATAGTAGGATCAGTTTTGAGATAAAATTCTCTCATTCAATGAATGAATGATGTTTTTTAATATACTCTTGAATTTCTGATTACTAATGTATATATATTAATGTGTGGGATATAAACCACGTACATATGTATTGTATCATCTAGTTGGATATTTTAAAGAAGGAGAAATAATTGTAAATAACTGATAGTTTTTTTTATGTAACTATTAATTGTTTCTCTTATATAATTATTGTTAACTTATTTTAATTTTTTCTTTCTCTTCTTCTAATATGTTTTTTAAAATATTGGTATTAGGGATAATTTGCTTTTTTTTGCATTATTATTATTTTTTTTTTGTCTTTTACTCTTTCTCAATTACTAAATGATTTGTGATAATTAATTAATAGTAATTATTTTTATACTCTAAGGCATAATGGCTTTCAATACCTGTATTGTTATTCTAAAGGTTCTTGTCCCAGAATAAATAAAGACATTATTAATATTTGCTATGTTTTTACTCTTAAATATATCTTCAATATATATATTGATATTTGGGATGCCAGAGTCTCATTTAGGATGAGTACTCAAATTATTATTTATATTCCTTAATCTTAATTGGGCTCCTTTCGAAAGGTCTATTCTTGTGTTTACCAATTTACTTATCTATTATACCTTCAATATATTATTTATAAATAAATAGTGTGTCTGGGGTATGTAAGCACCAAAAGAATTAAAATAAGTATCGTTGATTTATTTAATTTCAACAAGGTTAATGATTCAGATTTTAATATATATAAAAAGGATTGTCATAAAATACATTACAGGAAATAAACTAAACTTATCTGTGGAAAGGGGTAGATTGGGTTACTGGTCGTTCTTCGCCGTGCTGCCTCCGGGATTCTCTATCTTCTGCCAGATCTCTCCTCCTTGCTGTACATCTCCAGAGTACCTCCTTCCTGTTCCATCTTCGTCTCCCGAGTACCTCCTTCCTTCTCTGTGTCTATCTCCCTAGTCCCTTCTCCAGCCTTCTTTTCAAGAGTTTTCTTCTCTCCCCCTCTCCTTCCTTCTCCACCATCTTGGACCATAAAACCATAAGGGGACCAAGGGGGTGATGTTGTCCCAAACATATTCCCTTTCATGTGTCCCGACATGACACATTTTCCCCGCACAGCATCCCTTTCATGGTCCCGTCTGCATCAGTACATAGCATATTATATATTTCTGCATGCGCCTGCTGACCCTGAACAGCCATCATTCTTGGACCTTGAGCGATTTGTCACTGTTAATCGGTTATTTAACTAAAAACTTGAATATTTTTGTAAACAAATATCTACATCTATAAAGGTTAGCAAAGAAATAAAAAATATTCATAATATGTGACTCTTTCTCTAACATATATCAGTATGAAGTGACCAAATGAATAAAATATATAGGGGGAATAAAAAGAAAACGATTCAATAAATCATAGTTCCTTCTTCCTAACGATAACTTAATATGTAAACATGTCATTTGATTATTATTATCATTCATGTTACTACATGGCGTTTTTCCTTATTCATAACTATCGCCCACGCTGGCCTCGTACCTGAACTGTTGCTGCATCTAGTAAGAAATAAAATGGTTTTCTACACCATTTTCTTATTTTAAAAAAATCAGTAATGAGGCAAGAAAAAAATATTCATTTGTTATTTAACAATATTATTTTTCTAAAATAGAGCCAAAAACTCAAAAAGAAACACTATTATTTATTAGAATGCAATTGGGAAAAGACCAGTAGAAATTTGTAGCGTCCTTCTAGGTGGGTTCCTATGATTTAGAAATCCTCCAGAGGAATTCACACTTAATTGCAGGTGAAACGGGCGTTACTTATAAAAAAAAAACATGAATAAAATAATGCAACGGAAAGTAGAGAACTGGTTATGAACTAAACTCACTATAAGTGAGCTGGATAGCTGGGGTAAGCAAAAAGAACATGTGACTGAGTAACTGAGAGGCTGCACGCAGAAGACTCGATTAAAAACAAGTGCCACATGTGAAATAGTGAAACGTTGGTTGCCCCTAATAACCGCTAGATCAGGTGTAATGTGTTATTTTAAGATTTTACCTATTTATCTTGTCTGGAATTAATTTATTTACAAAAAGAACGCCAAATGGCGTGAACACATACATCGTTGGGATGTATTGCACCTTTTTTTTCGAGATGTGATTCACATAACCCCCTTTTTTGTTTCTGGTGTCTTGATAATGCCTGAATAGGCGAAACGTCGACTGGTAAGTGGGTGTATTTTTGAAACATAAGGCTTTGCATTGTGGTTTTTCCCAATTGCATTATAATAAATATTATTTTTGTTTGGTGTATTTCTAAATTTACCTCCACGCTAAAAGCCACAATGAGGAAGGAAGTATTTCTAAATTTGAAAAAAAAGCTTCAGGCTTAAAACGGTCACTGTCAAACCTCGCTCCTTATTAGGAAAATTTGAAAATAGTCTAAAGGTCCACTATTGATGATGTAAATTGCAAATACTTACGACTTCCTGCTCAGTCATTACATAGGTTCGCTTTTACCAATGATAGAATCCTTCACACAATATTGTAATATTTACCTAACTAAGAAGTAAAAAAACCATTCTCCAGTCATAATTATTTATTTTCTCGCTTTAACCATAACATAACCTGTTACACATAACTTCACATATTATTTCTATCATATTCATATTATTTCTAACACTCCCAAAAAACAAAATTTCAAACATGAAATATTAAAAATAAATAATATATAGCATAATTTAAATAAACAAAAAAAAATAAAACATTTTAATGAAACTCCTATAGATTTACAATTTTAATTTCTTCAAGGCAATATCAAGGTGTTTTTATGAATAGGATAAGTCCAAAGTATAAGGCAGAGTGAAAAATGACCATGGAGAAGAATATATCTCCAAAAAAATTGTATATTATTGACGTCCATATGAGATATCTATTCTTAAATTTTCGTTTTTTTTAGGACATTTTTAATTTAATTGTTAATAATATATGTTGTTGTTGATATTAGTAAATTTATATGGTGAATTGCAGAAAAATGGTATAAATCAAGATAGACAATTAAAGAATTGAAAATGACCCAAGAGGTCGAAACGTCTTTGTAGAAAGCGAGAAAATAAATAATTATGACTGGAGAATGGTTTTTTTACTTCTTAGTTAAATATCATCAATTACTAGTCCAGTAAAAACCTATATCATAATACAATATTGTAATTAAAATGTTTTTTCTTAAGAAAATGCAAATAAAGAGAATAAATATGTAAATAAAAATATATTTTTTTTACATACATATAACTAAGACGAGGGAGCAGTACTTCTTGATAATAAAGCGGAAAAGTCTAATAAGAATTTATGGTCCACCATTCGTAAATGGAAAATGACAAATCAGAAAAAAACAAGAGGCTTATGAAAAACTTAACGGGTTTTAGCTAGTAAATATAACTGCCGTAAACAGTTGCGACTTCAAAACCTCACAGTGAAGTATGTAAAAAAATGAACAACTACGTTAGGAGTGACATTCTATATACCCTATATTTCTGTACATTGTAGCAAGTTATTATCCAGCAAATATCGTAATAATATATTTTTTAGCATAGATATATTAGAGTGTAATTGATAATAAAATGATAAAGGATAACATAAAAAGTCAGTAAACAGTTTCTAATTTCAAAGATATTACACACTCTCGATCGTTTCTAAGAGTGAACAAGTGAAGTCTGTAGAAGGTGAAAAACACGAATTATTATTATTTTTTTAAAAAATATGATACCAATGATTTTTAAAACACGGGTTTATTGCACATCTCCAAAATAACGTCAACACAATTAAAAATTACACCTCTTTTGTTGGGAGGCAATGATCATAAAAGGAGTGAGTGTAATGTTTTTTTTTTTATTTATAGGGTTGGCAACTAAGTCATTGCCGATTTCAAATAAGAAGGCAAATTCAGAATTTTTGTTTAAAAATATAACTTTATTCAATTAGATATTGCCCGTTCTTGTCGATGACCTTTTTCCATCGTTCTGGCAGCGTAAAAATTCCCCGTTCGTAAAATGTCTGGTCTTTGCTATTAAAAAACTGAATTAGGTGTGATCTGACATCATCCGCGTTGTTAAAAATTTTACCATTTAAAGAGTTTTGCATGGGACGAAACAAATGGTAATCCGAAGGCGCAAGGTCAGGGCTATATGGTGGGTGTGACAAAACATCCCAACCCAGTTCCAATAATTTTTGCCGAGTAACCAAAGATGTGTGGGGCCTTGCGTTATCATGATGGAAAACAACACCCTTCCGATTTGATAATACCGGCCGCTTTTCTTCAATTGCATCCTTCAGTTTGTCGAGTTGTTCAACATACACATTTGAATTTGTTCAACATTCACAGTAGTTTGGTTCTGCGGCATGAGTTCAAAATACAAAATTCCTTTGTGATCCCACCAGACTGACAGCATAATCTTTTTTTGGTGAATATCTGCTTTTGATGCTGTTTGGGCTGGTTGATCTTGCTTCACCCACGATCTCTTGCGAGTAACATTGTTATAAACTATCCACTTTTCGTCGCCAGTAACTAGGTTCTTCAGAAATGGATCATTTTCATTGCGTTTCAGTAGCGAATCACAGATGCTAATCCGTTGCGTCAAAGAATTTCCTTTAGCTGGTGAGGGATCCATAAATCATAACCAAGGGTTTTTAATGTTTTTTTCAATGCATGTATGCGACACATTGAGCTTCTCTGCAATGTCTCGTGTTGTTCTGTGACGATCTGAATCGATAATGGCCTTGATATGGGTTTCATCCACTTCGACTGGGCGACCAGATCGTTGTGCATTTTTCAGTGAAAAATCACCGGAACGAAATCTTTCAAACCAATTTCGACACTGCCTTTCTTTTAAGGCTTAGCATATACGGCACATAACTTCTTTTGTGCTTGCGATGCGTTCTTGCCTTTTCGGAAGTAATACAATAAAATGTGTCGGAAATGCACGTCCTGTTCTTCCATTTTTAAATTGGGATAAAACCAAAACTAAAGAACTAATCAAAAAATTTTTTTTACTAATTAAACGTAGAAGTCCATACAGTAAGAAATAAATATAGGTTAGATGCTCTGGCCACGTTAACAAAACAAAAAAAAAGTATAGAGTGAATCTATCGACAAAAACGGCAATGACTTAGTTGCCAACCCTATATCTTACGATTCATGTGAGCAATGTATGCATCACATTTATACTTTTCGAATAATTCAAAAACTATAAACAACTATATTGGCTTACATGGAAATGTGAGTGAACAAAAAAGTGGATCGATGTACACCGTTGCAAATACACAATGAAATTACTATTTATCTATCACTAGCTATTGCCCGCGGCTTCGCTCGCGTGGAATTTGGCCTACCACATAAAGTATCGTGACAGATCATTTTAAAATAAATAATATTTTTTTTTAATTATAAATTACGCGTACATCCAAAATTTCAGACGCCTAAGTTAAAACTAACGGATCCCATACAATCTTTGAACCCCTATTATATTAAGGGGGACCCTTGGGAGTGGAATTATCCAAACTCCTTTCTTAGTGCTCAAGTAAGCTATACAAAGAACCTATCTGCGAATTTCAAGATGCTAAGTTCAGTGGTTTCTGCTGTTCGTTGACCGCTGGGTGTGTTAGTCAATCAGGTTACAGTTTTATATAAACTTTGCCTGTGTGGTGTGTTGATTAAAAGTAGCCTATGTCCTGTAGGCTTGTGATTATCCATAACAAATTTCATCACAGACGGATCATCACAGCCGTGAAACATACATTGACACTGATTAACAAACGGGACGGACAGAATGTCACTGTTGATCAGTAAAGGATTATTATGTAATGTTATTGAATTAATTGAAACGTATTACTTAGTATAACGGTTTCGCCTGTCGTACGGCAGCAGCGAGAAATTAAAACTAAAAGGATTAGATTATCGTGTGATTTTCCTTTAACTATGTACTATTATGGATTCTCCACAGCACACAAAAAACTGTCTTGGGGGCATGTGCTCTCGTGCCCCCCTCAATCCATCCTTGTTGTAGCCTATGTATTATTCTGATGTATAACCTATATTACTGTAAAGTTTCATCCAAATCCGTCCAGTAGTTTTTGCGTGAAAGAGAGACTAACTTACAAACTTTCGCATTTATAATATTAGTAAGATATATTTGATAATACTCTTATTTTAGATGATCTTTTATTGTTTTGTAAAGAACATAGAAGTCTTTTGAATTGATTACCAACTGGTTTTCAGGAAATGGATAGTTTTGGAGTTAATCCTTTTTTTTTTTTTTGTTTTTGAATTATTTTTTCAATACCTTATAGAACATTTTTCTACCAAATATCACACGTATGAAAAATATGAGGGATTTAATTTTTTTTTTTAATATTTATTAATATTGTCGTTTTATAGATTTAGTGATTATATTAGTTTTAAATTACACTTAAATATGTGTAATATAAAATAGTAATTGTAATTCTCTATATAAATTATATTTTACGGTATTTAAATTTTAAAATGCCAACTACTTGCTGAGTACTAGGCGTGAACAGCCTCTTGGCAGTTCCTGATGCTGGGATTTGCGACGGGACACTTTTTTTTTGTTCCCCTCTTCCTGGAGAGTGAAGAAGTAGCAGATAATTAAATCACGAACTCATTAGCATAAGCTCCTCCCGGTGGATGGCTCCTGATAGTGGCTCTAAGTGCTCCTCTGGCTTTTTCCACCCTTTTGTTCATGTCTCAGCCAATTATATCAAATAGACGTAACAATTTCTTATCGGATTTCTTCGTTTATTTCAAAACGGTTTTATAAGCTGGTGTTACATCATATTACTAGGGATTATACTATTTAAAAAACAGTAAAAATTTATATCCAAGCTCGTGATAATTTGTATTTTTGGAAAATACTGATGAAATGTCAAAAGTTGTACTCAGGTTGAACCGACAACATGCGCAATGATTACCCTATTCTGTAACGCAGATATCTGGTCTACATCCTTGCCTAGGTGTATTAAAATAATACAATTTCCTCTGAAGAATTATAGGGTTATACCAACTAGAATTCTCACCTCTGTTTATGACAAAAACAGTTTTTTATCTACTAGTTTTTTTTTAGATTTTTTAAAAAGAACTTGCTAAAAATGAATACGTTATAAAAATTAAGTCTTTTATGCCCAACTTAATGTGACTAAGGCTGAAATAACCTGGATTGTTTTAAACACTCTATGGTATGAATTTTAGGTGATATCTTGGCTACAAGTTTTTAGATAAATGGTTTTAGTACCCTTACAACAGGAGGCAAGGATTTACAAACTATTTAAATCACCGCATAAGTAATTGAACAGTACAATATTTATAAAAGTTAAGGGATAAAATAAACTCCACCAGTGAGATTAGCTTAGCTAGGACCGCTGCCAGTCCCGAACCTAAATATCGGAGGAGGATTGTTGTGAGTCTGACAAGCTCTCCCAGTTAAAAGATGGTTAATGAAAACTGCTGATGTTTTGTATATGGGCCAATTCGGATATAAGGGGGCCCCAACTTTTGCTGTCGCATAACAATATCAAACTGGAAGATATATTCCAAAAAATAAAAAATGGAATAGACGCAATAAGAAAATCAATCTGAGAATAGGAACCTGGAATGTGAGAATGTACCTACAAGTTGGAGCAAGCAGAGTTCTGGAAAAAGAACTATATACCATTAAATATAGATAAATATAAATATAAATAAATAAATAAAGGGATAAAATAAAGATTGTAATAACACTGAAATAAGCTAAAATATTATTATGGTATAATGTTCATCTATATCCTAAATGTCGTCACACCCATCAATCAATTACATGATTTTTTTTTTAACAATTATCATTTAATAAATACGTTTTTTTTTTCTAGTGTAAGAATGTATATAATAGGACACACAAACCACTACTGGGTGCAGGTTCCAAGCGTTTTTCCAATCTATCTACTTTGGAAAATACACGAATACAAGAATGGAGAGGTCACCTTAGCGTAACAGTGGTTAGCGTAACAAACTACTAAACACAAGATCGCGGGTTCGTAGCCCGGCAGGTGGCCCTAGGATTTTTTTAAGGGAATAAAAAATCCTTAGTTACGCCGTCCTTCGGAAGGGACGTTAAACGGGAGTCCCGAGCCTGTACGATGTCAGGTACTCGTTAAAAATCCCTATCCTAATTAAACCTGGATAGGCAAAATTTAGAGCTACCACTGTAGCATCGTCCGATTAGCCATAAATAAATGGATATAAGCATAAAGTGACGTTAAACAAACAAACAAGAATGGAGATCATTATTAATGAATAAATTAAACGGATAGTATTTTTTGGCCTCTATTTGGCCATGAATGTTTCAGACAAAATATTTGGGTATTTTGTTTTAGTAGGTCCTTTGGTTATTATATTATAAAAACATAAAACGAAAAGTTCTAGATTTAATTAGAACAGTTGGAGACATTGAAGACCAGAAGTAAAAAAAGAGATTACGCATGTTCTTCCTTCATTATATTTTACAAAAGAGTACGCTAATATTTCGGATTGTAGAATGCATTATTGAATGAGGTGATTACAAAACAAATCCAAACATCTTGAGATGAATCGAACGTGCGCAGAGTCCTAGGCACTGTGTATCCTTCTATTACATCTTGCCCAAGAGAATGCAGACAGATCAGGAGGTGCACGAGGACCCCAAATGGGGGAAATGCGCTGACATGGAAGTTATTCAGCTTGGACCAAGTGCCCAGATCACGTATACGTAGTTAAAAAGGAAGAGGACAGAACAACTGTTCCACGTCCCATTGTAAATGGAAGAGGAGGCCCAAAGCGGAGGTCACGAATCACTTACCGCAACAATCTCACGAGGGAGTTATTACTTGCAATAAGTTCTCGCCAGTGGTCACTGAGTCCACATCCTTCTAATTTGTGACCAGGAGGGATACGTGCGGCCTTATTAGATTTATATGGGAATTGCTGGGATAGGCGGTTTCGAGGAACTGTTTACTTTTAATCTATGATGCTACCTGTTTGATTAATGATATGTTGAGAGGATAGGTATTTACCTCCAGTTAAACGATCTTCCTGGCGAACCTTTGCTATGTCACGAATCGGGGATAATTATTTACGATACGTATAATGAACTTAGTTGTACTAATGGGGTTCATTATAATGCTTTTGCTTTATTCTAGAAATCTACCTTAGCATGAAATCTACACAGGTGGATTAAGTATGAATTAAAAGGTACTTGTTCATAACATTAAATGTCCATTGAGATTGCTGTTCCTTTCAATCTGACAATGAAGAGGATGTTTGAAATGTCCGACTCCCAAATCAGGGAAGCCACATTGTCTCGTTCATCTGTAACACCGTTCAAACTATTTTTGCTTTTGCCAATTTTTGAGAAAAATTGAGTTACCTCGTTTTATCCCTGTAAGTCATCATATGGAATTAGATCTTAACGCGCTTTCGAAAGTAATTAATATTTAACCGGAAGGAAGTGTATTCATGCCTTGATACGAAAACAACTTCAGGTCATGAACGTATTGGATCCTGTATTTCTGTAGGTATTATGACTACAATGACTCATAATTCTTTAAAAATTGGACAGAACTAATACCAACAACTCTATTTGGAGCCAGAACAGCGTTACACATAAGCACATATGAGTATAGAATGAAATTATGCATTGATTTTTTGGAAGAACAATCTCTAATAAAATCCCGTGATATTTTTGTATGAAACATTCATAACCAAATAGAAGATGATAGGCATATAGATCATGAAATATTAACCATTTAGAATAGATTGACTGGAGAAACGTGTGGAATATTTTCAAATAGATATATAAAAAAACATTCAATTTATCTCCTGAAAAACCTGTAATCACTACGACCCGTGAACGAGTTTGGAGTTCAGTACATGGTAGAGACTGAACTTTTTCATGGACAACGGTTCTGCAAGGAGGTGGACTTGTCCTAGGTCACGCTCAACCGCCAGGTTTTCCCCCTTTATTTTGGGTACCCTATTTTTATAACATTTAATAGAGGCTGGGTGAGCCCCAGGAGGGTCCTAGATCCTATATAATCCATCTCCCGCCGCAAACAGACTAAATAAAAGTACTGCCTTGCAGCGGGATTTGAACCAGGATTTCCGGCATGGCTACTCAGTGCTCTGCCACTGAGCCACTCCGCTCCCAATTTCAATTTACCTCAAACCCCCTTATCTTTTGGGCTAGAGACCGACCAATAACCAATGGATGTCAAAACAAGGAAAAAAAAAGGTAATCTCTCTACCAAACCTACCAAGTGGAAACATGTTCGATTACCTAATCGATAACTTGCAATATTAAGGTATGATTTGAGTTAATATTAATTGGTGTTAACGAAAATAGTGTTTTAATTGTTGGTCGTAAATTGTTTTTGACTTAAAAAAGAAATTATAAATTTTTCAACTTTCTAACACAGCACTATAACTAAACGATATAGCAAGAACTATTGTAATTACTAAAGGTTCTATGTATATTTTAGTCACGAGTGTATTTTAACTGTTCTTATGTGATTAAATCAATAATAAAGAGAATCTAAATTTTAGATTCAAAGTTTTATTTGTTTTTATTACCATTAAACAATAAATCTAGTACTAAGAAATCTGGGAAAGAAGATAGGAAGAAAATGGATTCATGCAATTTAGGAAGATTTCTAAGAAGTTGGATATGAAATGGCAGGTGCAGAAAACATAACTTAAATTAATACCCTTTCTCAAGACTCACAAATTTTCAGTAGAAACGAATCTCTGCAGGCTTATGGAGATTAAAGACGAATTTGGAAAACTACGATCGGAACGAATGAAAAAGTACTGGGCAGATCACAAAAAAAGCTACAGTAAAGCCTTCTATGAGAAAGCGAATGTAGGACTCAATTAGTCCAATGTTGACAATAAAGTATAATAATAATAAACTTAAATAAACCTGAGATTTGGCTAATCATAAAAGAAGAAAAATGTGTGAGTATAGTTGAAATAAGAGTACCAGCAGATGATAATCTTCCCAAGGTGGTCGCAGAAAAAACTATAAGATATCAGAACCAGGCAGAAGAATTGAAGCAATTATATAAGCTTCATAAAGCAAAAGGAACTTCATAAATGAATGGACTGATTCCGGAAATGACGGTAAACAGCATAAAAGAAGTAGACCTTAATTATAATATCCTGGATCAAATGCAGAAAACAGCGTTACTCGAAAACGCGAAAATCGCTAGAAAAGTTATGAATATTACTAATTATGTTTTCTTGTCCAACTCTTGATTTGTGGTAATGCATCGGAGGTTCATTCTCCGGTAGAAACCGAGAAACAGAACGAATAATAAACAATAAATAGCAAATATAGAGAAAATTACACAAATATTCATAAAATGTATTTACAAAAGTTATATTATAATTACTTCTGGAAATACAGAAAAAGACAAAGATCAAAACGGTTAGGGCATATAAATATTTCTTACAAGAATTTATTCTTTTTGGAGACATTAACTGCACCAACAAAATGGGATATAGGCTGTTAAAAGAAGGAATTTGAAGGCCGTTTCATTAAAACTAGTCATATAAGAATGCACTAATGGTCCTAACTACTGTCGGAATTAAAGGAACTTCTGTCTATTAATGGTTAGGTAAACGGTAATGCAGGTTGTGTAGGTCTTTGGATTCGGTCTCTGGTCAACGAACTCATCCATGTGGTGCTGATGATGTAGTTAAATGTAATGGTTAGCCAATAAAACCTTTATTGAGCAATAAATGGTGCAAATGATAGTGGCAGACAGACATGCACCAATATTTGGTGCTTAAGAATCGAGAAAAATATCAATTCCACATTAAATTAAACAAAAAAAAAAAAAAAAATTCCTCTTAATTATTTTTTATCCGTGTCAAAATTTATCGTATGTGACTTCCAAAAATTTCAGCACAACTACTAAATTACTTCGCTGTGCTTATTTCTGTGTTTATAGATTTTAAGATTATCTATTCCAAGACATTGACCATATTCGTCTCGAAGAGAAGCAAGGTACACGAGCATTCAATATTTTCTAGCACGCCATATGTACATCACAAAAGTAGGGTTTTGGTGATGACTGTTTCTCAAAAATAACTGTGCAATTTCTTTTATGCTTCTAGCATAAGTTAGCGAAGAATGTGTTTCAGGCTGAAGAATGGGTTGTCGCTTGCTCTGTTAAGTGCAGTAACTTCCACAGTGTATTATAACTTTCGAAGCAACAGATTATAACATTCTATAATAACAATGATAATACTTTAATAGTAAAATGGTTAATAAATAAGCAAAGTTGGTTATAGAACTTTATATTTTTTTCATTTTCTTTTCTTTCTTCAACAACACTGCAATGAAATAGCAACAAAGCTATAAGCAAAATGTCTAATAGAATATAATAATGACCTAATGGCTATAAAATACATTTATTTTTTAGGTATATATTTCTCCCCAGAGGATTTTTCAATATTTAGCCAGCCAAAATAAAGATCTCCAGATTCTTTCATCCCAGATTCGTAAATTGACAGAAGGCCTCCTTCCGATTCGTTAAACATTAATTGGAATTTTTCATAAAACAAAAAAATTTGTTGATTTAGAAAAATCTACGAAGATGAATACTTTTATTCTTTAAAGAGTAAGTGAGCCCATGGCCCATAATCCATTACTAAAACTGAAAAATGGTTGTTCAAAATCGGGGTCATTCATTTTTTTCCAGAACATTTTTTTTTTATTATTTATATGTTTTTAATGCCAGATATAATGTATTAAATGTGTTTGTTTCAAAACCGTCTAGATTCCTCAAACATGAATACCAAAAGACATCATTCCCTACCAAGAGTGGTTACAACCATTACATCAAATGAAAATTTTTGGTGTATGAAAAATCAAAACTATGTATATATATTGTATAAATATATTCATTACAGTGATTGTTTTTTAAAATGCCTACTTTATTTATTTATTTTTTTTTAACCATAAACTAACGAGAAATCGATATTTTCAGATCGAAGTCAGGCATATTATATCTAAAATATTTTTAATATTAAATTAAAAAATTATAAATATTATAATATATGTTATATTATAAAATATTATAATCTCATTTAATATAAATTTAATTATATTAAATGAGATTAAGAAAAATATATCATAAAGAATATTGGCAGTAGTTATTGTATGAAGTGAATTGTTAGCAAAATAATGAAAAATAAAAATTATTTGTTAAATTGATTATTTTTTAAAATTGAATCTGTTTTGATCAGTCCTAAAAATGGATGCAACCTACTTTGAAACCAACCACCTCAGTTAAATCAACAGTTGTATAATTTGTTAAATGGGGATTGATCTTGTAATAATTAGTAAATATAAATCGTTCAAAATTTCTTTACCGTGTATGAACGAAAAGAGGAAAAAGACATCTAGAGAAGGAATTTTTCTACAACACTTTCTGAACTGTTCCCCGAAGGCGTTGCTTTCTACTATCCCCACCTGACTTTCTCTAATAACTGTATTTAATTATTCTAAACCCGATTAAAACGAGAGTGGTGCTTGATTGATGTACACTTATCTCGGTGACACAATGGTTCCCTTAGAAGAGTTAACAAAGGCCAATCTGATCTAACCGGGGCGTCAGGTGGTCCCCTGTCTATCACTTGATCCTCCTGTCCGATGTCTGTCTAGGGTGCGAAGAGATCTCTAAAATATACCCGAGCTTTTTCTGCCTGTTTTCTACGGTAAATAATCAAAATGTTATGGAAAAATTGGAATTGAATTTCGTAGAAAAGTGAAATATGCCAGTTGCCTCCTGCACAGGTGCATGCAAATGAGGTTTCGAACAAAAACTTAAGTCCCACCAATAAGTGTTGAATTGTATATATAACCTGTTGGAGATTAAGAAAAAAAAGAAACAAAGAAGTATTTAATTAAAACCTACACCACTACTACCCGTGAACGGTTTTGGTATTGACTGTACTGTTTCATGGACAACGATTCTGAAAGAAGGTCAATTGTCCTAGGTCGAGAGGCTCGACCACCAGATTCCCCCCCCCCTTATTTTGGGTACCCTATTTTTATAATATTTTATAGAGGCTGTGTGAGCCCCAGGAGGGTCCTAGATCCTATATGATTCATCTTCGGCTGTAAACAGACTAAATAAAAGTCATGCCCGCCAGAGGATTATATAGACGATTTCCAGCATGGCAACTCAGTGCTCTACCACTGAGCCATTCCGCAATTATTATCAATTTATTTATCATAGAAAAGGGAAAAAAATGTTGGATATTTTCAAACTGACTGGTATAACTAATAGCATTAATTCACTAGCAATAATAAAAGCAATAAGAGAATCCAATGCTGATAGGATTGATGCTAATATAAATAAAAAATTAAAGTTGTAAGTTAATTACACTCACAGTGCCAGTCATCTCACCATCTTCCACTAAAGAAAACTATTGTATTTAATGTAAATCCGACCAAATTCATCTAAATTTCGAACGATTTGCAATTGTCAAAAAAAAAAAAAAAAAATCGCTTCCTCTAGTTTTCTATATATTTGGTCCAGATTCATTATAATTTATTAAAAAAATGATATCCCTCATGCTTCTTCTTCTTTTCCACCACCCTTTAGTGCCTTTCAGCGTAGGGGAGCGTTTAACCAGGATTTCCAACGTTTCCTGTTACCTGCAAGATTTCTGGCTTGGCGTATATTCTTGTTTCTTTTTATTACACAGATTTAATTGTCGACGTATTCTAGATACGACATCCTCGGTCTGCCACGGGGTCTTCAACCACCTGGGACATAGTCCATAGACTTCAATGGATACCTGTGATCATCCCTTCTGACGACATGTCCAAACCATTTAAGCTGCCGAGTCTCTAGGATATCCTTCATTGGGGGAACCCCCAACTCCTCCCTAATTCTCTCGATATCCCTCATACAAGTGATATTATTTATAATTATAACAGTAATAATAATAATAATAAGGCTTAGCAAATCCGATGGCTCGATGCCGATACCACCAATCTCTGCTTACTAAATTCCACCCATGGACCACCACCCAAAACCAAATCCGTCAGATCATTTCTAATGCAATCTTCCCACCTACGCTTCGGTCATTTATAATTATAAAAATATTTTAATTTGTACCTAATTATCATATTATCTCAGGAAAGGATTAAGATATATAATTGAGGACCGTGGTCGCGAGGCAAAAACTATCAGGTGCCCGGACTACCGGCTGCGCACACAATCCCTCCTCGCACCTGCCAACGTGCGCTATGCGCCGCAACATCTGCCCGTCATTCAGGCCCTCTCACTTATCATGTGCCATCTATCCAACCGGCTTCTAACTGTCCTTTCACGCTTACACAAGTCAAACAGGCTTTAATGTAGTCATAATTGGTCTGCTACTGGATGTAGGCAACACGTAACACATGGAATCATTGAGGATTACAATCAATGAATGATAATGATATAAATGCTATATAGCAAACTAACGCTATGACAAATATCCACATAGTAGAAACGATATCTTCCTTCAAATTGTAAATCGGGTATCAAATTAATTGTAATAAATAAAACTTACAGTCACAGTAATAAGCATGTTGTACCTACGATGAAGTATGTTTCAAAATAACCAAATATCTCTAATAAAAATTAATATTGTTAAGCTCCTTCATAAAAGAGATCACTAACTAAATCCACAGGTTTTAAAATTTTATTTGGTATTTGTATTATGGGTAGTACATAATATATCTGCATGTACATATAATGTTGATAAATTCAAATTCTAAATTATTGAAATTAAAAATGAATCATTTTTCACTGTAAACTAAAACAATTAATTTTTACTATAACAATATTTTTCTGTAACTAATTTTACTAACTCATTTTTCTATACAATATTATCTGTAAAATAAGAAACGACATTAACAGATACTATTTCTCACATTATTTGCAAAATCGTGTTCTTAAAACTGTTCATTACAAAACCTGACTCGGAGTACCCCCCCCCTGCTTCTATATCCCAACTGTTACCATAGTGACCGTTCAGTTTCCCATTCAAATATAAGACTCCTCATGCAAGGCTGAAAAGGCAAGAAACAGCTCGACGTTTTCGCCTACTTCAACATTTACTGGACAGACTTTCAAAGCTCAATTAATTCCAAAAGACTCATTTACATGAAAGTTATCAGACCTATTTGGATCTACGGAGTTGAGCTTTGGGGCTCTACTAAAAACCATCCAATTCATCTCGTATCCAGTCCTTACAATCCTAAATCCTTCGTAATATCCTCAATGCTCCTTATTATGTCACAAACAAACTCATCCATCATGATCTTAATATCCCATATGCTGCTGATTTGGCCTAAACTAGATACCTATCCTTCTATGACAAGCTCCATACCCAGTTGAATCCGCTAGTCTCTCAACTTGCTTCCCATAATATTCCTGATAACCCTCCGAGGCGTCTGAAAAGAAGATGGCCTCGAGACCTTCTACTATAAAACTTCATTGGAGTGCTATCAATGGATAGTTTCTCCACAAGTGTTTTTTTTTTCATGTCCTTTGTTCATACAGCAGATTTACTTGATGTAGTATAATTGCATTTGTAAATATCAATAAATTATTCTTAAAAAAATATATATATGTATATAAGACGTATGGTGTACATTTGTACATCTTCCTTCCTCGAAGTGATAAACGCTTTTGGTTTAACCTTGCTAGTGTTCATAAAAAATTATGCTTCTTGCTTCAACTCAGTCGCTAGTGCGTCAACTGCGGTACGTTTTGTGGGGTATGGAAAAGATTTAACTCTGGTTTCTTATGCCCTATATTTAATCTGTATATCGATTCCGATACTTTTTTTAAAACAAATTAAGGTCCATTTTCAACATGTACCAAGTCTCCTATGTTTAATTTACACTTTGATATATTTTTATCGAAACGTTGTTAATTAGAATTATGAGAATTGATTGTATTTTAGGTGAGTTTTCTATCTTGAATTAATCCATGATATATCTGTTCTAGTTTAAACTCTGCTGGTAAAATTGCAGTCTTTGATCCTTCCAATAAATGTTTAGCAGAATACCCTCCGCTTCATGTATATGTAAGAAACTAGTTTTGATGTATGCAAGTCATGTATGTGTTCATTACTTAAAAGAAATTTGTGGACCCTATACATCGGAGAAATATGTAGTAACCGTGGATGTTCTTTGTTCATAGGTTCACTGTTACAGATACATAGTGTGTCATATGTATCTGTTAATGATATATGTATCGTGATACACACTTCTACAAATACAGGCGAGCAGGTGCAAATAATACGCAATGAGAATAAGCCTTTGGTAATTAATTGGATAATTAAGATGCTAAGGACATTTTGACCCTGGCTGATGTTCAATACCTTGTCCTTCCTCACGAATCCTCTGCCACATTTCAATTCATCTCATTTAGGCTTTTGGTAAAAGTAGTTGTATGGACCTCAGACAAGCCAATCATACCCACATTTCCTTTTAAAAAAAAAAACTGTTTGTAGTTTTAGGTTATGCTGCTGTTCGTTGAAAAGTCAAAACATGTCAAGGTTCTGGCAGCAATAGACATTTTATCTTTAGATATGTTACTGTATTTGTATCCCTAATTACAGCTTATGAATACATATTATAATTTTAACATCCAATAATTTCTAATATTCAGCCATACTACATACAATTTTAGAAAAAACAGTAACTAACTAATTGTATTACAAACTATACTATTTTTTTATACTTATTTCACATACTTTTAAAAAATACAATAAAATATTAAATAATAAATGATCTTCTACCTTTTGGTTTATGTAATATAATGATAATATTTAATGTCACTTTTAGCTGCTAAGTCTAATATGACGCAACAGTGGCAGACCTAATTTTGCCTAAACAGATAACATTAGGATAGGTGTCTTAAACGAGTTTCTGACACCGCACAGGCTCGGCACCCAGGATTTTCGACTCCCTTTTAGAAAATTCCTAGGGCGATCTTCAAGGCTCCTAACCTTTCCTTTTGATAACCACTACACCACAGTTCACAATTTCCAGATTGATTCAGAGACCATTAATTCTTTTTAATTTTTATTTTCAGGTACATGTATCGAGGCTTATCATCTCCTATGTCTTCCCTGATTAATATATTAGGGTTATCATCTTGCCATTAAGATATCAGTGAGATGAAGCAAATCTCAATATTAAATAATTGATAAAGAAATCAAGTTTTTAGGGAAAAAATAAAATCAGACTAGAGTTATTGAAGATAAATAATCACAGAACCCAATTATAGTATTTTTTTTTTTAATTACAAAATAATTTATTTTTCGCACAATTAGTCTCTATAAATATACCCAAGCCATTAATCAATTAAGTTTCAGTCAAAAAGTAAATAATATTATACTAAATACTTTTTAAATTATTTCTAAATGAAAAAAAAATATAAAACATAAAATTACATTAAATTCAAAACCAAGACATACAAAAATACAGGGATATACAATGGGAATCATCTGTAAATAAATTAAGACACATTTTATTTTAACTTAAGATTTACCAGATAGTTAGGATTTCCAACTGCGTCGGTGGAGAGGAATTATATTAAACAAAATAAGTATTCTAAACTATGATTTTCTCAGGTACATATCCTTTAAAAATTTGTAAAATAAAGCTGTGCGACTACACTGGGGTAAAATACTTAGCGGAGACTGCACTGTTTCTAGAAAAAATGGTTGAGCGTGAAGATGACTCTTTTGAAACCATGGTTACCGCCAGGTTTCCTCCTATTAATGGTATCCACTTAATAAAGGCTGGGTGAGCCTTAGGAAGGCCTGAAGAACCTAAAGAGTTCGTCCGCGGGAGTTAACCGATCAAAAAAATTTCATTTTCCGCAGCCGGATTTGAACCTAGAACCTCAGTATAACAACTTCATGTGCATTCTACACAAATAACTACCCCGCTGCCTAAGAAACAGATTATGGCGATTTTAAATCATTTATAACAATGTTTTATATCACAATTAAGGCAGTTTGACATTTTTGTACTAATTGATATTTGATATATATATTTTGTACTAAGGTTAATTTAAAAAGGTAATTACAAGGGTTAATTAATAAAAATAGATATTTTTAAACGAATCGGTATGACAAGGAGTATTAAATCAAGAGAGAAATGCTTTATTTTCAGCAGTGCTGTCCAATTATATCGGATTGCCTTAATACACAGCATACTGATCAATCCAATCGGACATATTGTACATTAAAATTTGCTTGTTTAAAATGCATACTTAAAAACTACAGTACAATTCTTAATTGTTTTCTACTTTTTTTTTCTTCCTTTTCATATACAAGAAAATACAAACCAGATAAACGTACAATTTATAAAGATAAACAAATCTAAAAAAAAAACAAAAAAAAAAACAGCGTATGTGGTATCAGCTACTATATATATGATGGTGAATTATCCCCAGGGAGTCAAGAATAACAAAACTAAAAGATAGATTATTTAAAACAATCAGATCAAAAATATATCGAGGGGGTTAAATTGTTTCATAATAGAAAGTACATTCTTATTTGTTTTCATCACTTGATTAAAGTATGTCTACGTCGTAAATAGATAATATGAGCCATCAATTTTCCTTTCGTTACACTTAAGATATTTTTCACTTGAGAACAGCGATATAAATGTTATTTAATTCAATTGGGTTATTTTTTTATGTTGTATGATTTTAAAAATTAATTTTAGTATATCGTATGATGTATGATGTATGATCGTATGATGTATTTCCTAGTTATGAGGACAGTAAGACTCCTGATAAATTTGATTTTCGAAGAAATAAACTTAAATCAATATTTTTTTTATATCTACTTTGTTTTCTTTTTAATTATTCGATGTATTTGGTGATTAATAAAACATATCCATGAACTAAAAAATTACAATGTAGCTAGTCATTTAACTGTAGGATTAATTTACTATATCTAATTAATTAATAATTATCTCTAGGTTTATACTTTTTTATTAAACAAACAATAACAAATTATAATGTGTAGGTACATATGGACGGCCTCGATGCAGAAAGTAACAAGTCAAAAACTCTTCAGGAAATAATAAAAAAACGTTTCTACAATTTCCTTTGAAAAATAAATTCCAGGTATTCACATAAAATGTTTGTTTGTTTGTTCATTTAACGTCACTTTATGCTGCTATGGCTAATCGGACGATGCTACAGTGGGAGCTCTAAATTCTGCCTATCCAGGTTTAATTAGGATAGGGATTTTTAACGAGTACCTGACATCGTACAGGCTCGGGACCCCCGTTTAACGTCCCTTCCGAAGGACGGCGTAACTAAGGATTTTTTACTCCCTTAAAAAAATCCTAGGGCCACCTGCCGGGCTACGAGCCCGCGATCTTGGATTTAGTAGTTTGTTACGCTAACCACAAGACCACAGGTGACCTTCACACATAAAATGTTATTATACAAGTAGTGATTGTTGAATTTAATCGAAAATTTAATTAAATTTGTTGACTTGTTTTCAATAAAAAAAAAAATCAAAATATAGACTTGTTTCTTTCTGCACCGAGGCCGTCCATATAATAATACAATATAATAACTACAAGCACAAAATTTTACCTGTAATATGAATAAAGAAACTACTTTATTCTCCCACAAACACATTTTGAATTTGCCGTTTGTTTATACGATAAAATATCTACATTAACAATTTGTATAACTAATACTTTTATTGATATATTTTATATATATATATATATATATATATATATATATATATATATATATATATATATATATATATATAATCATAGCAATAATGTACTTCTACGAACTAATTTTTATGTCTCGTAAATATACCAAATCGAATTATTAGGTATCGCAGAATACCAGGTAGGTTTGTTTTTTTTGTACTAATTTTTCTGGTCTAAATATTTTAGCAGCAAAACGTATAACGGGGAACACAGATAATTATCAGTGGAACAGTTAGTTTTGGAAGCGAATCAAGAAAAATAAATTGCAGCAAACGAGAAATACCTGAATTTTATTTATTGACGAAAGAAAGGTAAACCACGGCCTGTTCTCACCCACGTAGGCCCCCTCTCATAGTATCGTATTTCTTTTAGCCCAATTCCACAAGTCCTCTGGGATTTATAGGCGTAACCTACCTCCACCAACTACAGCAATCTTTATTTTCAAATTTAGAATGTATAATGTTTTATCCAAAAGGCATAAATTCATTGGATCTTGTACGCTGTTTTTTTTTTCTTGGTCTTATCTTTTCGGTCTGATTTCTCTTTTAGGAAACATTTGTTAAAGGTTTTAACCGACACGTAAAGCGTCTCTGGCTAACTGGTTTACATGTCACTGATAAAGTTCAACTTGTCGCTGACAATTGATTCTGATTGAATATTTCGTTTAAAAAATGTAAATAAATAAAATAACAAAAAAATTGATTAAATCCAGTGATCACTAATTTAGGTTATATAGAAAAAAATAGTTTCAACGATTTCCAAGTGTCTATCTAAAGTTTACAGTGTACCATAAAAAGATATCTGTTCATAACAATAAAAGCTTAAGCTGACATCATAAATTGAAAAATTCCCGGTTTAATTGTAATATTTTTTTTAATACATAGTTAATTACTTAAAATTATTCTATACCTGTATTGATGGATTATAACATAATCTAGAATGACATTTAAAAGTATGTTGCAAAAACATAGTTTTTACACAATATTACGACATTAAAAGAATATTAGGTATTTTGAAAGGTATAATAAATTGATTATTATTTCAATATTTGAACAAAAATGTAAAGTAATAAGATAACAAGTGACTGAGAATAACCTATCAATTGCTGGAAACTTCTGGCTAGTTGTTCTCAGTGGTTGGTTGTAGATACGTAAAGTGTGAACTTTTATAGTTTCCCTAGGATTTTTTAAGAGAGTAAAAAATCCTTAGTTACGCCGTCCTTCGGAAGGGACGTTAAATGGGGGTCCCGAGCCTGTGCGATGTCAGGTACTCGTTAAAAATCCCTATCCTAATTAAACGTGGATAGGCAAAATTTAAAGCTCCCACTGTAGCATCGTCCGATTAGCCATAGCAGCATAAAGTGACGTTAAATGAACAGACAAACTTTTATAGTTTAGAATATTATGAATATGATACACAATTTTACTTCTCATTTATTTTCAAAATTATTTAAGATCTATACTGTATTATATAATGCATTTGTTGAGGAAATATAAACAAATGATTAATAACAAATATTTAAAAACAATTAGTTGGATAAAATTGAAAAGGGGTCTTGTTTAGATTAGGCCCGCCAGTGATTTTTTAATGATATTTAGTAACAGTTGTTGTATAACCTGATACCATTGATA
Source organism: Arma custos (assembly GCA_037127475.1). Taxonomy (NCBI): domain Eukaryota; kingdom Metazoa; phylum Arthropoda; class Insecta; order Hemiptera; family Pentatomidae; genus Arma; species Arma custos. Next base: position 19,149,287 of record CM073759.1, on the reverse strand, counting down.
TAGAAATAAAATCACATGTTCAAATATTATTTAATTTAGTATTGTTTTTGTAATTGCGGTTATAAAGTGATTACACGATGAATATTTTTGATGTTTACGATTTATGCAAAGAAGAGGAACGAGCCAGGATTTTCTTTGAAGAAAGAGGAATTCTACCTAAGGAAAGATATTGTAAAAAAGGCCACATTATGAAATTTCACGAAGAAAGAAAAAAATATAGGTGCAACAAAAGACAATGCCGATATGAATGTAGCATGTATACGGGGACGTGGCTATGTCACAGCAGGTTACCGTTAAGTAAAGTCCTGTTATTAATTTATTCATGGACACAGGAGTATACGACGTTTAAATTCTATTCCAAAGAATTCAATATGAGCTCCGCTACAATTGTAGATTGGAAAAATTATCTGCGGGAGGTGTGCACAGCTAGTTTGCTGAAAAACCCAATTGTTATTGGAGGGAAAGGACTGACAGTTGAGATTGGCGAGTCCTGTTTTTCTCGTCGAAAGTATAATGTAGGACGCACCTATCCACAGCAATAGGAGTTTGGCGGGATCTGTCGTGAAACTAAAGTGTTTTTGTACGCAGTGCCCGATAGGAGAAGAGAAACCCTGGAGGAGTGCATAAAAACATCAATTAGACCGGGTTCCATTATAATGTCTGACCTGTGAAAGTCCTATAGTGGGATAGAAGGAATGATTGGAAAGGATTAAAGGCATTGTCCAAAAATTTCGTCGACCCAGAGACTGGTGCTCACAATCAAAGAGTTGAGTCTATGTGGGCTAAGGCCAAAAGGAGAAACAAAAAGGAATGTGGGACTCATCGCTGTATGGTAGACTCGTATATATGCGAGTTCATGTGGAGGCAGAGAAACTCAAATGAAGACGTTTTTGATAAAATCCTTAACGACATAGTAGAATTTCGGCCTCCAGAGATCCCTGGAGTAACTCATTAAAAGTATGTTAGTGTTTTTGGTTATGTATAAAAAGTTCCTATTAAATAAATCATGTTTCTTTAACCCATATTTTTTAATATATGAATATGTAACTGTTACTAGATAAAATCACTGGCGGGCCTAATCTAAACAAGACCCTTGAAAAGTTAAGCATAAAGTTATTTTATTTATGCTTCATTCTATTACGCTTTAATATTATTATTATTATTATAAATATTCATGTCTTATAATGTTTGTTTTATGTCTTAAGTAAGCGCTGTATATTAATTATTTTCTTAGTTCTATGATTTTTAAAACAAAATTTGTGAATTGAGAACAAAATTTTAATATAATTTAATAATAACATTATTAAATAAAATACAATAAATAAATAAAAACCACCTCATTGAAGGAAGTTACTGAACCTTTTCAATTTTATCCATTTAGATAGCGTATCCTTGTCTCAAGTCTTGTTTTAATAGACTTAATTAATTAGAGAAGGATAAGCCTGGCATTGACTTCAATTGGGTGTCCCAATTTAGAGCAATAGCCGAGCAAAATGCCTTTGCAGAAGAGCTTATTGTTTACCATACAAACGGACTTCTTCGATACAAAGAAGACATACTGGAAAAAGCACATAACCAATATTTCTCAGCCGACATTGAAAAAACTAAATTTAACTATGCAGTTACAATGCTCCAGACCCCGAAACATACCTCACATTCAAAGTTCATATAAAGAAATTGAAATGTGCCAGCCAATTAAGAGTTGCTAATCCAGAAAAAATCAGAATCTATGGGAAAAACATAACTTTTCTGTTCAAGTCACAAGAAACCTGTATATCATGCAATCAATTTATCTACAATAGTCTACATCAGATTCTCCTTCACTGCCCAGCACACAATGAATATAGACAATTTCTTCAACACTTCATCTTAGAATCTTCTGATGACCAAAGTATTCAAGTTATACTCAATATCGACAGTGTAAATAAGTTTTATTAAGTGTATTATTACATAATGGGAGTTCAAAAAGTACTAAATTGTTTATCATAGACCATTTTCTATTAAGTGTTTGTTTTTAGTTTATCTTTAAAGTGATATTTTGTTTATTTATTTTTATTGTTTCTATCATAGCACCAGGAATTCTTTATCCTTTAATCTGTTATTTATGTTTTGAAAACCAGAATCTGTTAGCAAATTTTATTTTATCTTTATTTTAATTTTGAAATGATACGTACATAAATTGTTAAAATCATAATAATGTAATATATAGCCAAGCTGGGCTCCATTGGTGTTGAGAAGCCCCCAGAGACAAATAAAATTTCTATCTATCTATCCTTGTCTCAAGTCCATCAATATTAAGCCCAATTTGTTTAGGAATGAATGATAACCACTTGACTTACCTTTCCATTTTCAAATGTGTGTGGGGGTGGGAGAAGCTTACAGTACGCACTTAAAAAATTAACATTTTTTTTTAATTTACATTTATTGTTCGGAATTCATATTATATAGTAAATATCGAATTTATAGTCTATAACAATCGCCACTCTTCATTTTTTGATGCTATTTACATAGAATTTGTATGTTATATTTTATTTATGTGTTTTTATAATAGTCATAAAAGAGTAAACCGAAATCTTAATAAATCAATGCTGAATAAACCATGTACGATTCGCGAATTTTCATCGTTTTATTGATCTTGGTTCCATTGGAGATAACAACTCAATCAAACGCTCAATTTCAAGTGGATACTCAACAAAAAATAATACATGTTTTGTTGTGCAAGAGTTTTTCAATGAAGCCATTTATTTTTCCTTTATTCTAATCATCATTTAGATTTTGCTTGTTATCGTCATTATTACATATTCGAATACTTTATAAATATTAAATACAACCAATGCTACAGACTTCGTATACACAATAAAACTTTTTTATTGTTGCTTTGTTTTTTTGGCTATGTCGAAAATAAAACAATCCCACATTCGGTGCGCTCCATATTACATACCTCGTATTATTTCTCACAAGTTTTGCCAAAATTGTCATAGAATAAACAATATTGCTCTAACCTCAGCCTCATTAAATATTTCATCAGCTAATTAATCAAAGGGGCTAACAAACATAAAATACTCTTGTTACTTGTTCTGCAGTTTTGGAGTTTCCTTATTTATAATTAAATTAAAAAATTTAATCAATATTGCAGATCATTGTTAAATGCTATATTTTAATACTTAAAGGTGTACATAACATTTTTTTCTAGAGATGGACTAATAGGTAACTTATAAAACTATTCAAAATTTAATCCGAAATACATTTATTGGTACCGATATTACAATAATAAGTTTCTGCTAATAAAATATTAGATTAAGCTAATGCTAAGAGTACAATTATAACTATTTAACGAAATCTTTACTTACGATACAAAATTGATTGTTTTCACAATCTTGAGTAATGTTGTTATGGAATATAGATAAACACAACACGCAATTCTGATAAGGATATCAGCAAATGGCACTTGATGTTCAAATCTTGAATCTTATAGGAAATACACACTGATATATCGTCAAAAATAATGTCGCACATACGAAAATGATTCATAATACAGAAATAAAACAAAATTTCATTAAAAAATTATCAATAGTCTTTGCACATGGAAAACCCCAATGCTGATTCTGAAGCATACAAATATATTTTTTAATATATCCCGGCTAGCTTTTCCAGATGCCGTTTCCTGAGCACTGGTATCTTGAATGTTAAGCCTTGCAACTGTTGCAACTGATTGTTAATGCTATTCAATATGACGTCGTGGAACTGATCAATCAATCCATTCAATATGGCGCTCTCCAATTTGTGCAAGATATTGGTTCCTGTAGTCAGCTGGATGGAAGACAGTTCACCCACCCATATCTTGTCGATCCGGGCGACATCGCCTTCGATGTACACCTGCAGAGTGAGAGAGTTCCTTCCGACATCACCCGCGAGGGCCTCGTTAATGGAAACAAAGTCCTTGATGGAGAGGCTGCAACTCTGGAACAAGAACTGCATGATCTCGAGACCGACGGAAGCCTGGATGTTGAGCCCGCCCTGAACAAGCTCTCCAGAAGTGTCACCAGTCCTCTTGATCGTGGACAGGTACCTCACCTTCCCGTTGTTGCAGCTTATGCTCCCATAGACCGGGATGAACAACACCTTGTAGGTCCAGTCGTAGTTGATGTTGTTTATCGGTATCTGATCCTTACCATCGTCGACTATCTTCGGGCGTACGACGTCCAAGACTTGGTCCAATAGTTCGTTGAAGTCTGTAGCTTGAAGGATCTGCGATAAAGCGACTCCGGAGAGGCACAGCAAAAACAACAGACGCATCATTATTGCACTGATGTTGATGATAGACTGTTTATCTGGTTTATCGCTTATCTGGTTGCTTAGTTCGTATCTTTTATCTTTGATAAGTGAATGATTCAATGATTATTTTCAGGTACTGCTGATTATTACAATAAAATTATTAGCTTTATAGTGAATAAGTTAATTTTATATATATATATATATATATATATATATATATATATATATATATATATATATATATAAAACACACTAATAATAGAGTATATAATATTTCTTAATGATTAAGGCTTGTGGAAGGGTTCAACAATAAGTAAGTGTATAATAATATAAGTTTTACTTCGTTTAATAATTACATTTTCACTAATTATCTTGGATTAACTTGTATGCCCCTAATGAAACCATATGCACCATGAATAATAGGCATATGCATATCATTTTTGGGATGATATTGATACGATGCATATTAAGAATTTTTTAAACTTTACATGGCATTCAACAAGGGGAAAAGGTAATAAAGGTTACACAGTTTTTATTTAATGTACTATTAAATTATATTTTTTATCTGCTGAGATTTATCATCCTTAAAAAGGCACATTACATTGGCGAATTTTCTGTACGGTTTCCTTTTTAGCACCTTCAACTTAATTATTTCAAATAATCAAGCCTATTCAGTTAAATAAATAATTTGTATCATTATATGCTGAACATTGTTTTGACATAAATTTCTTTTATGTCTTATGCGAATAATGCGAAATTGTCATTTATATCGGAGGAAAACAGTATTATGCAGATGAATCATTAAAAACGATAGGAGGTTAGGATCCAACACTCTTTACAATTTTTTTTAAAGATTCGAAAATTAATATTATGTTCAATGCTTGGTTTATCACTACATTTGTGTGTAGAACTATCTCCTGAAGAGAACTAGTGTTAGGAAATATAATAGAATCTACCGTACTAGGCCACGAATGATACGTTCAGGTGTATTCAGAGTAAAATCTGATTGTTCCTGTTAGCCTCAATTTTATAGAGCTCAAGTTTGTCCTAAGGGATCATCCCTAACCTTGAATTTCCATCTTCATCTGAGATTTGTATGAATCTGCAACAGTGGATGATCTACAGAATTAATTCAATAATAATTCAATATTATCCAAATATTGTTTTCTACATTCGCATTGGAATATTAATCTCACGTCGATCGGAAATAATCCTAAGGCAGTGAAACGGTGTGATAAAAGAAATTATCACTTTTAACTAACGCTTATCTGACTGCTAGGTCTTATTAGATTTTATCTAAAGACCAAGTTGTTAGGAAACTGCAGTAATCTTATAAATATTCTGAGCCCAGTGATGAAGCTGTGTGCAGCCTGCTAAAATGCATTAGGTGTGGAAATCCTAGTTTGAATCACAATGAGCTGAATTATCTATATGAGATAATTGCTGTTAAAAGAAACCTTACAGACTTGGAATAATTAATTTCTTTAATATCGCAATCGATATCTCAACAGGTAAATGTGGATTCTTGGAATAATGGAAATTTATTATTCTTGTTTTAATGATTTTATAATTCCATGAAACCAGAAGAATGAAAAACAAATATAAATATTTTTTTAATTATGCGAAAAGTCAATTGAAGAAGATAAACTAATCGTTTTCCAACTCATAACTTTGAAATCCCCCAAAACCGGATATTTCCCAATTGCTGATTTTTTTTTTTTTCTCTTTCTCTGTCACAGGTCACTCTAGAATGATTCTTGAGACCCAACATTATCATTTTATATCGTTTCAACATTGTGCTGCTGATGGTTTGATCTTAACGATAAAAATCAACTGATGGTTATTACTGCTCTCATAATTAAACAAAGTGTTGATCATTTTTTTTCATATTACATTAATACAGTGTTAGATTTTCCTATTTTGCGTTTTACTTTTATACAAGCTAGGATTATATTCAATCAATGAAAAGTTTCTCAATCCACGCTTCCATGTGATTTTTTTAGGTAAGATTTTCAAAAGAAGAGCAAATAGAAAATAAGTAAATATATACCAAATGACATTCATAAAATTTATCAAATAAATCATTGTAATTATTTTATTTTTTAGTCAATAATTCAAGTGAGTAAATTAAAACCTTTTTCCAGTCATATATTATTTTTCTTTATTTAAAAACGTTTCATAATAATATGTCATTCTCAATTTACATTTCTTATAAGTCCTTTAACGTTATTTAATTTAAAACTATTCTCTACAATTTTTTTTACAAATTTGTACATTTTCAACCTAAAATAAAAGACAAATCAAATAAATACATAATTTTACATACAAAAAATTTGCACAGAGAGGGGAATAAGATAAAAAGGAGATTTTTAGAAGCATTATATATCAATGACAAAATAGATAAGGTGGTAAATGATAGGAAGGAATCTAACGAAATAAGTAAATTGTACTCATCAGTGATTTTAAAGTTAAAAATGAAATAAAGAAATATAGAAGTCTACACTTATTAGATAACACAGATAACATAACCTTCTCAGAAACCTCATAACATTGTTTTCATTTTCCAATT
>CM073759.1:18982346-19142343 GCA_037127475.1 Arma custos | reverse complement strand
AATAAAAGCTGTCATGAGGAAGTTAATATATTGGCTGGCCGGGGATGGATCGCCTGCCCTTTATGCGTGTCCACATTAACATCTGTCGTCTCGCGCATCAGATGCCTAATCTCCCTGTGTCTTATGAGCAACAGGTCTCTTTACGAACTTTCACCATCCCCATTAGCTAGCAAGGTGTTTCCTCCGCCTTAATTTATATTTTACTACTTTTTTTAAAAATTTAATATTGAGCAGAGGAACCAGTCGAGAGCCCAAATCGAAAGAAGCGATTCCTGGATTCGATTAGAAATGGATATTAAATATTATATGAGCCGTTTATTTTGAAAGTGGCCTACCTCCATTTATTTTCAAATGGAGATATTTAAGGGTTTGCGTTTCAATGAATTTAAAAATATACATATAGGATACTAATGAGTCATACTGTTTAAGTGTATCTTAGGGTGTTAAATTTATGGTTTGCTATTAAAATTGTAACAATTATTAAGTGAATAATGTGCGTATTCTTATCAAGAATGGAGTTAGGCCACTTTCAAAATTAACAACCAAATTCATTATAAAATTTGAAGGTTACCCAAGTCGATTCAACATAATTTAAGATGCTTCAAATTGAAAAAAAACAATATTCAATTTATTTTTACATATCTTTAAAAACACTTCGGAAACACAATCAAAACAATTTTTTAATCATTTAAAAAATGATAAAGAACATATAAAATTACAAACATAAATTTATTACAAAACAATTTACTATTCATCTACATTTTGCTCGTGTGAAAGGGATTTGAAGAAATCATGATGTTCCGGTGGTATATATCACAAAAGATCAATCATGTCCTTGAATTTTGCTGTTGTAATTTTGTCTGATATTTTTATGGAGTGGTTTCAATACAATGTTTTCGAATTTTCTTGGTCTACCCCGACGTGGTAATAAATTCAGGACTTTCAAATTTTCATTCTCATTCATTGATGTCTCATAGAAAATTTTATACGGTTCATTTCTAACAAAACGCATATTTGTAACCAGTTTACTGATTCTCCATCAGAATTCTTTACCCTTTTAAAAATTGCGTCTTCTAATAATTTTGTTGATACAAAATCTTTTTGTCTCATTTCATTCACAATAAAATTATTACCTATCCGACCCTTCACCACTGCTTTCAGACATCATCAATAGTAAATATCTTGATATAAGTATAAAATAAATGAGTTAGGCCTCTTTCAAACTGCACGGTTCAGTTATTGAAACTAATTCTGAAAACTTATGTTTCAAAAACTTATCGTATTTGCTCGGAATATCAGCAACCTGAAATGCTTCACTGATATATAATGTGAAGTTGTACATGTAACCATGGGTAACTGGCAAAAAATTGAAAAACGGAGTTAGGCCACTTTCAAAATAAACGGCTCATATCACTAACAACTTTTAATATAATAGAAATATATAAATTATTGATTTACGTTTTTTTTAATAATTATTATCATCAAAGAGAAAATGTATACTATGATATCTCAAAATATATAAGATTATTTAATGATAAACTAATTTACCAAAAAAGTAGTATTTCCTTGAAAATTATCATCTTTAACTTAGAAAACCCAAAAAATATTACGTACTAGAATCATTTAACTTTAAAAAACATTTTTGATTATACTTATATGCGAGAAAATGTCAAGAAATGCATGTAGATAAAAAGAGGTATTTCAAGTAATATCTCATTCTTTTAATTATTTTTATTTCATCTTTTTTTTATGTAATTTAATCAATAAAATTTACAACTGTATTTTCTAATACAAGTAAATAGAATGAATGTGTATATTGGCATGAAATGACAAATAGAGAACTACCGTGTGGTAGTACTCAATTATTTTATCTTTAAAAGTGAAATGTGCAATAAAATAACAGTTGTTACTGTTCTTGATAACATTCAAAGTTTGCCCCATTATCCTAATCAGGATCTTCAGGATTAGCGATTTTTCATATCCAAAGAAACAGTAATCTTGTGCCCAGTACTAAAGCGTGTACTAAGTGGCATAAATGGCTTTAACTTTGAGATAAGCATATGAGCATAAGCATATGAGTATGAGGAGTTTTACAAAAAAAAAATAATTTTTTTTTCGTTTTTTTAAACTGGATTTAATTCTTCATTTATTTAGGGTTATAAGATACCAATTATGGAAAACAAAAATTTAATATACCAACTTACTTGCAATAATTGTGATGAAATATACATTGGACAAACAAGTACACATTTAAAAAACAGAATATATCACCATCAAAATAACCTTAAACCTGAAGCTAAAACAAGTACCGCATTATCAGCACACTGTAAAAAAGAATTACACACTTTTGATTTTGATAAGCCTAAAGTTTTGCATAGAGAAAATAATACTATTAAAAGAAAAAATTTAGAGGCTTTATTCATAAATGATAAATTGGAAAATGCTGTAAATGATAGAAAAGAAGCAGGAGAAATCAGTAAATTATATTCATCCATAATTTTGAAATTAAAAAATAATAGATCACAAGATGCCTTATACTTTGAAAACAAATCAGATAATAATTATAATAACCTGACCATATAACCTACTAGTAGATCTTTAAAAACTAAAAAAATTTCCATATATTTCATAGTTAATTAATTGATTTGATAAAATATTTTTTAAAATTATATATATAAAAAATAAAAATAATAATAAATAAACGTTTACATTAAAAAAATAAAAATAAAAATAAATTAAAAAAAAATAATTTTGATGTGCTGTTAGAGCATATTTTATTATTTTATACTAAAGTCTAATGATTCATAGAAATGAGAAAAAGGATCTGATGGTTCAAAGATCAAAATTTGGTTTTGTAATGCAATATTATTTATTGACCATGGAGGACTAATGATCTAAGAATTTTTAAAAGTATGACTTTCCAGGTACTTATACTTATAGTGTGTTATCTTTGGACATTTATGTTAAATTAGTTATAGTAATGTAATTATTGTTAATTTATTTATTAAAGTTAAAAGATGCAGGAGAAGAAAAGATTGAGAATGACACCAAAGTGTCGAAACGTCTCTAAAGAGTGAAAATTAATGAATAAACAACAACTGGAAAACGGTTTTATTTCTCTTACCCTAAATAAAAAATTAAAAAAATCCAGCGTGGGGCTCTGAATGTTAATTGTTGTAAATATGTCATTGGTAAAAGTAGTGACTGTGAAAATATCTGAAAAAGAATTGTCTTTTAACAAAAGAACTTTTACCATAAAATGACCATTACCATAAAATTTGTTAATCAATCTATTCTTATTTTAAAATAATTGAAAATTATTTTCTACTTTCTAGTTTTCTTTTCTGTTTAAGCGTGGTTTTCGGTTACATAGGATATTTAGACATACTTATTAAATTATTGCATTGTCACCAGTCCATTTGAAGTGAGCAAAGTTTCAATTTATTTAGAGTTTTGAAGCGGCTGAGTTCAAAGATTCTGTTTTATACATACATACTAATAAAAGCGAGTTAAACAGCCTATTTCTAGCTCGGAAAATTATTTCAGATATGTTTATTTATTTCTTTTAAAATAAAATATCTTCCGTCCATAACACAACTTATACGAAACACTAAAACTGCAATCATAATTATCTTTCAGAATGCTACAGAACAGTTCTAAACCGAACTAGTTAGGTACCAACAGAGAGGACCTTGAAGGTGGGAAGGCGTGCCCAGAAAATGCGACAAACCGCCCCGGGTCGCGGCCACCTGCTGCTATCCATGACCTTGCCTCTCGTGTGCTTATCAACGTGATCCCTTCTTAGTACACAATTAGTCAGATATGTGTTAATTAAAACCAAATGTTCGAAGGAATGTAGCTAGACATTTTTTCTACAATTATTTGGAAAACTATTGGTCAATATAAGAATACAAAATTTATATATTTCACCTTTAACGAGAGTGAAGATTACAAGAGAAGAATAAGTTTTGTACTAGTATGTATTTATACAAAAAATGGCGTTCTTCCTTCGAGAAAAAAAATATCAATCAAATAAATCATATTTTAAACATTCGAAAATCTTCGATTTTTAATAACAGTGACCTCTGACATTAACATTTAATGAAAACACAATTCATAAGCACAAGTTTTTCATTATAACCTATATAATAACCCCAGGGTTATTATTGAAGGATCCTTGAAAGGAATTAAGACCAAATACTTCAAAAACTATTATCCTTCTTAATTTTATTTAGTATTTAAAATGTATATTTAGTCCGAATAAGCTGATAAATCTAATATCATTGTTAATTTTATCAAGAATCTAACTTCGGTTTTCGTTAATTAACTATTATTATTTTTATACTACATTATTTTAGGTCACCTGTGGTCTAGTGGTTAGCGTAACAAACTACTAAACCCAAGATCGCGGGTTCGTAGCCCGGCAGGTGGCCCTAGGATTTTTTTAAGGGAGTAAAAAATCCTTAGCTACGCCGTCCTTCGGAAGGGACGTTAAACGGGGGTCCCGAGCCTGTACGATGTCAGATACTCGTTAAAAATCCCTATCCTAATTAAACCTGGATAGGCAAAATTTAGAGCTCCCACTGTAGCATCGTCCGATTAGCCTTAGCAGCATAAAGTGACGTTAAATGTACAAACAAACAAACAAACTACATTATTTTCGATAATGAACCGTAATTGACCGATGAAAACAAATATAACTCCAAAATATGAAGTTTTATGTCTCATAATAAGGGAATCCCAACTTTGTAGGATATTCTTTAAATATGTTCTTATTAATTATTAGGTTTATTTTTGTTTAGTTTTATATACACCGATCATTTTTGTACGATACTCTACTCGTCTTAGCTAAAAACTTATAAAAACTCCCCCTGCTATAGTTTTTTTTCGAGCGGTATCTATTTCTGGCAATAATTTTTTATCCAACACCATTTTTGTTTAAAAATAAAACTAGTTTTTATCCAGTTTTATAATGTATGATTTTGATATCTTTCTTTTCGACAACAACAGCAACAGCTTCATGCTTGTTCATGATTACTCTATAGAAAATTTCATTAAAGTAACAATTTAATTTACTTTTACATTCCTCATGGCTCTTTAGAAAATTGGATATTTAATGATATTGCTATGTATTGCACCGGTGGCGTTTTGTTTTACGAGAAGTAGGTCGCGGAGGAAGAAGCTGACTATGGTCAAGGTGGTTGAAGAGATAAGAAAATAGGGGGAACGAAGACTCCATTTCTGCAAGTACTCCCTGATCAAATCCCGAAGAGCGAGGACGACGCCGATGACTGAGACTGGGTTGGCGCGTAGTATTGGAAGACGACGAGACCGGAAAACAAACACCTCCCCAAGAAAAACTCTAGATGTACCCCTGTATCACAGATAAGTGTAATTTAATTCCTGTAATGTATTTTATGGCAATTCTCTCTCTCTATATATATATATCTGAATCATTAACTGTACTTTACAATATATATATTAAATCATTGATCTTGTTTAAAATTGAATTAATAAACTGTAACCATTATAATTCTTTTGGTCCTTACTTTCCCCAGATGCACTATTTATTTATGAATAATATATTGAAGGTATAATAGATGAGTAAATTGGTAAACACAAGAATCCAAATTCCAAAACCTCTGAAAAAATCCAATTAAGGCTAAAGTTAGAAATAATAATTTAAGTAGTCATCATAAATGATTACTCTGGAATCCGCCAGATGGGAGACCCGGGTTCGAGTCTCGGTCCTGGTCATATCTTTTCTTTTCAAATAAAATATTTAAAAAATTATATCATACAACAATAAAATAAATTATTAAAATATTTTTATTTTGAAGAGAAAAGATATGCCCAGGGCCGGGATTCGGGCATATCTTCGGGATCGAAAACAGTTTATATAATTTTATGAATTTCTACATCTTAGCCCAATAATACATAAATATTGATAAATTTTAATAAATTTTTAGACCTGAAAATATTATAATTAAAAAGAGCTGAATAAGTAGCGAAGAGATGCCAGGAAGGGCTATGGAGCTGAAGGGCGCTGGGGGTGGCCATGGGGGTGGATGACTGGAATGCAGGGGCAGAATTCCTGCGACCCTTAGTGCCAGGACATCAGGAGCTACCAGGAGCTCTTTGCCGCCCCCATTGACGCAACCCCTCGCGACTTCACCACCAATGGGCAGCAGCCAACCCCTCCACTACCCCTCGATTTCCCCATCTGCAATCGCTATTGTAATGGCCACTATAGTGTAAGAAGGCGTATGTTCTGAGTAGCAGCAGAAAGATGTCATGTATTTAGTTATGTATTTGTAATATAAAATATATGATAAAACAGATGGTGGACGAAGAACTCTATCCGCACATAGAGAGAATTAACGAGTAATATCCTGCTCCGCTTTCCTTGGACATACTTGGACGCTTACCTTCTAACGTAATCAGAATACAAGGTTTCAGGCCGATAAGGGGTTGCGACAGGGCGATGGCTTGGCATGTCTGCTTTTCATTTTAGGACTTGAAAAAGCTGTTAGGGTCCCGAAAGTAAAGACAACAAGAACTATTGTCAATAGAAGTCTACAGATCCTGGGCTTTGCGGATGATATTGATATAGTTGCAAGATCGAAAGCTGAGCTGAAGAGCGCTTTTTAGGCAATCCAACAGGCGGCTTCGCTGTTGGGCTTTGAGGTGAATGAGGCCAAAACGAAATATATGGTAGTAAAGGCCGACGGAGCTCAGCAAATTGAAATATAGAAATAGGCCCTTACAAATATGAAAGAGTGCAGGAGTTCACCTACCTCGGATGCCTAGTAACATCGACCAACGACATGTCCAAGGAAATAGGTAAAAGGATTGCGGCAGCCAACTGTTGCTATTTTGGCTTGAGGAGGCAGATCAGGAACTATCCACTCACGAGGCAGACTAAATCTCTAAAGACCAATTGTTTAAATCTTTGATTAGGCCGGTGTTAACCTATGCCTCACAAACATGGACGATGACTGCTAGGCACAAAGAAGACTGGAGAGCAGCAGCAATGGATCGAGCTGGATGCCGGAAGCTCCTAGAGGAGGCCAAGACCCACCCCCGGGTTGTAGCGCCATATAGATATATAGATAGTCTTTTGCAAAGACTACTGATCAGAGGTTTATATTTTGTTTTGTTTTATATATGCCGATCATTTTTGTACTTTTGTAAGCTAAAAACTTATAAAAACTCGTCCTACTATAGTTTTGTTTAGAGCGGTGTCTATTTATAACGAATTATAAAGGCAATAATACTGTAAAGAAGATCATTTTTGTTTAAAAATAACTATAAAAATATAAATAAAAATATAAATATAAAATATAAATATAAAAATATAAATAACTATAAAACTGTATGAAAACTAGTTTTCATACAGTTTTATAATATATAATTTTTTTCAGCAACAGTTTCATGCTTTTTCATGATTATTCTTCTGAAAATATTATTCAAGTAAAAACTTAATTTACTTTTATATTCTTCATGGGTCATTCGAAAATTGGATATTTAATGATATGAAAACGCGAGATCGCAACATTTCCGAAAATATTCGTGGAGCCAAGTTTGAAGGATGTTCTAATTTTAATGCCTCTAAATCAAAATGATAAAAAGAGCGATTATTACAAACTTCGGTCTCTAATAATTGGTGTCACTATCTAAGGAATTATTCCTTGACCTCTACCCGAACCATTTTTGTCTCGAAAAAGAAATTCAATAAAAATTCTCAAAAAGAGAAATAAATTATAGGGATGATGCAATTAGAAAAAATCCATAAATAACAAAGCCTTAAGTTTCTAAAATTCCAGTATTTTAGAGATTTGATGGTCCTTTTTAGGGTATTTTTTCTATTTCATCCTATTAGAAATCGTTGAAAATATATTGAAAATATTTTATTTGAAAAGAAAAGATATGGCCAGGACCGAGACTCAAACACCTGTCCGTGGTGGTGCTTTAACCATCTCAGCCATCCTGGTTCGCTTCTCGGTCAGTCATATCCCCTCTTTCCACTGATCCTATATCTCCGTTTTCTCGCAATTATAAAATGAAAGTAATGTTCAATTAACATTCTCCCCGTGCACATATCCCAAATTGCGAGAACAAGGAGATATAGGATCAGTGGAAAGACTGACCGATTTGTGGAATATGACCGACCGAGAAGTGAACCAGGATGGCTGAGATGGTTAAAGCACCACCAGATGGGAGACCCGGGTTCGAGTCCCGGTCCTGGTCATATCTTTTCTTTTCAAATAAAATATTTAAAAAGTTATATCATAGAACAATAAAATAAATTATTAAAATATTTTTATTTTGAAGAGAAAAGATATGCCCAGGGCCGGGATTCGGGCATATCTTCGGGATTGAAAACAGTTTATATAATTTTATGAATTTCTATATCTTACCCCAATAATACATAAATATTGATAGATTTTAATAAATTATTAGACCTGAAAATATTAAAATTAAAAAGAGCTGAATAAGTAGCGAAGAGATGCCAGGAAGGGCTATGGAGCTGAAGGGCGCTGGGGGTGGCCATGGGGGTGGCTGGCTGGAATGCAGGGGCAGAATTCCTGCGACCCTTAGTGCCAGGACATCAGGAGCTACCAGGAGCTCTTTGCCGCCCCCATTGACGCAACCCCTCGCGACTTCACCACCAATGGGCAGCAGCCAACCCCTCCACTACCCCTCGATTTCCCCATCTGCAATCGCTATTGTAATGGCCCCTATAGTGTAGGAAGGCGCATGTTCTGAGTAACAGCAGAAAGATGTATGATGAAACATGTATTTGTAATATAAAATATATGATAAACGATATGCTGGACGCAGAACTCTACCCGCACATAGAGAGAATTACATGGAATAAGATAATGCTGAATTCTGTTCCATGGGCAATTACAAAAAGTAGACCAGAGAAGAGTGATAAAACGTTAACATGTTGTTTTTAATGTTTTCGTTTGTCTTATTTTAAATCTTTGCATCACCATCAGTAATATTTCTTCATCATCATTACTATTTCGATACGTGAAAATAAAAAAAAATGGTAAAATAAAAATATAATTGATATAAATTGAGCGGTGTAACTGGTTACTTTGGATGCTGGATTCGTCGATCTTCGGGTCTCCAGTTCAAGAGCTTTGGAATATAAATTATTTATTCGGTTGACAGTCATGAAGTGAGCATTAGGGGAGAAATCTAGGGGGTTTTTTATGATCTCGGCCTCATCACCTCCACATAATTCCCCTACTGGGTTTTAGTGGTAAAGGAGTCAAGGAGTTAAGGAGTAAAGGAGTTTTTTTTTAATGAGCCAATAGAATGACTGCTCATCGTTCTACAATGACTCTCGAAATCCAAGCCAGAAAGCACTGATGTCTTAATACGCCCCCCAGTCAATCCCTCCGGGCATCATCTGGTTTAAAATAAGTTCCAATGTGAGAATAGATCAGAATAGGTGAAAAATGGTCGAAGAAGGATGGGTGACTGCAGATAGGAGTTGTTATTGTGTATTTGTTTCGTTTAACAACACTTCATGCTACTATGCCTAATCGGATGATGCTGCAGAGGGAGTCCTAAATTTTGCATATCCATGTTTAATTAAGATAGGGATCTTTAACGAATATGTGACACCACAAAGGACGTAGAAGGCTCCGAACCCGCATCCTTGGTCAGAGAAGGATATGATAATCATGAAACCACAGGTGACCTCAGTAGTAGTAGCGATCCGATATGGACAACAGTCAATGAGTATAAATAAATCCAAATGGTACTTGAAGCTTTCTTTTTAATTTTCTTAAAGTGACTTTCCCAAATTTCTTTGTAAACCACTATAATGATTGAACACAGTCATCTGAAATAGTTTAACTTTTCTTCATTTTATCTATAATTTTGTTTATTTTATTTCAAAATCGTTCTTATTTTGAAATCCTATTAATAATAAAAGATGTGTTACAGAATTGAGGGGCTTTATTGATATTGTTACGGCCATAGAAGGACGGAAACGGACGGATTAGCAGCTTAAGTCCGTCGGCGGGAGAAGTTAAAATAGGATTAGGACCTTCCCAGCATAGTAGATCCGCCTCTGCTTTGTCGGAAAAGGATTAAGAAGATTCCGGAACAGTCTCCACCCTTCCGTGTTCTAGAATGTTCGGGCTTGCCTATTTAAATACCTTCCTCGCCTCGAGTCAGTCAGTCTTAGAGTAGACCAGGCTCAGTGATAATCTGTAATAAGTGAGTGTCAGTGTGATAAACTAGTCAGTGTTGAACCTCCAGTATAAAAAGTGTATCAGTGAACTGTGACAGTCTCGCGAGTGTAATAAACTGTTTCTGTTTGTTACAGTGTGTCAGTTTATCGTACTTGGAGAATCTTATTGTCGGTGGACTAGTGAACTGTAAGTGTTAATTAGTAGTTATAAATTGTAGTGTAATTTTATAATATTCATACAAATTTATGTAAATAGTTAAGTCATTTAGAATTAGTAATATCTTATATTATTGTAATAATTAAATAGGAGTTAGGCCTAGACAATAAATATTTAGAATATTGTTATTGTAAATTTATATTAGTTTAATAATTTAATTGTTAGTAGTTTTTCTTTTTATCACTTTTGTTAATAAATATTAGTATCATTAATTAAGGAATTGTTTAATTCATTTTAATACCCAGTAGCCCGTAACAATATGTTAAATTAATTAAATTATTCATACTTTAAGTATAATGTTTCGAAACCCCGCTTATTAACTTATTATAATAAATTCAGGTCTTAAATTGATTAAGATATTCCCTTCTGCCTGCCATTGGGGGCGGCACAGGCCAGCGGCTCCTGTCCCCTACTGTTATCCTTATAGCACGGGCCCTTCGGACTTTTCCTCACTCTATGCTATTATGGAAATCGGACGATGCTTCAACATAGGGAGCCCTAAATTTTGCCTACCCAGTTATACCTATAGGTACAGCCTCAGGTCCCCCATTTTAAGCCCCTTCCGCAGGACGGCATAACAAAGCGTATTTTACTCTCTTTAACAAATCTTACAACAACCTGAGGGCTGCGAATTGGGCACGTCTCTTTGGTATTTTTGAGTTTAGCCTTCAATTGTAATTGCATTAATTGAAGATTTTTAATTCTGGAACGGTATATCTAATATTCCGCCTTTTTAAAATAAAGTCATATTAAAAATAAATGTCATATACCGAGATTTTGTCTCCCTAAACTAGAAAATTACTTAAAATTGAGAAAGGGATCCTGAGGAGAATCTATGGGCCCAATAAAACACAAGAAGGCTACAGGTTAAGATCCAACCAGGAAATATACAGGGAGATGAAAGACTTAAAAACTGAAATAAGAACCAGAAGATTAAATATAAATTAAAGATAAACGTAACGGTACTGTTTGGTCAGAATGAAGGGAGCAAAAGCACGCAGAAATGATGAGAAAATACTGGGGGAAAAGAAATACGAAAATGACAAAAAAGAAGTGCAGATATTCGCGTGGTCTTAAAAGGCCGTTTTGTGGGGAAAAAAGTGTTTGACTTGGAGTTTGAGGGGAATAATTGCCTAATTTAACATCAGAAACGTTTGGAGCTATTAAAAATTGTCTAATGGTTAATAAAGAATTTCAATGTCATCATTATAATAGGAATGCTTTGCTATACCTATACCCAAATTTTTATTTCGTTATCTCTTATGTAACTTTCACATAGCTCTTTTGAAAAATTAGTTATATATATATATATATATATATATATATATATATATATATATATACAGCGTGTCCCATTTCAAGTGGATCAAACGTATTTAACTTTTAAACGAAACAAAATTCAGAAAAACGATTCAGGTAAAAGTTTTAGTTATTGTGACCTAGTTTGAAGAAATGAAAAAACATTTTTTGAAGGTGTATATTGATCACTTAGACCTTCAAAAAATGCAGTTTCCTCTCGACCCCCATTTATTTTTATTTTTTTGATATGTACAATCCAAAACATGGAAAAAATGTATGTAACATTTTTTTCTATCTTTCATAGTTTAAGTAAAAAAAAGCATTCAAAGTTGACTACTTTAGTATACCTTCTTTACGAGGAAACGAAATGTAGCATTAAGTTATTTTATTTAAGAGTTTTTAGTCAAAATAACTTACTAATCAAGGTATTTTGAATCTTTCAGAAAATGTGGACATTTAAAAACCTTCTGTGAAGACAGCATACTGAAGTAGTGAGCTTTAGATACTTCTTCTACTTGACCTATGAAAGATATAAAAAAAATTTACATATATTTTTTCCATGTTTTGTATTGTACATTTCAGAAAAAATAAAAATAAATGGGGGTCAAGAGGAAACTACATTTTTTGAAGGTCGATATTGACCACTTAAAATGAAAAACGAAAAAATGTTCTTTTATTTCTTCAAACTAGACTTGAATAACTACAAGTTTTACCTCAATTGTTTTTCTGAATTTTCTTTCGTTTAAAAGTTAAAAACATTTGATCCACTTGAAATGGGACACCCTGTATATATATAAACAAATAAGTTGAATGAAATGAAGTATTGGGGGATTGATATGCATAAGAATGACAGTGAAATTGACTTATTGCCTACAGATGGAGCTGACATGTGCGGAGATGAAGTGGTAACGGCTGAGGAACATGCTCTGCAGCCGGAGCAGTAAGAGATGTCTCAGTTGCCCTTTGCCGTGCGTAACCTCGTCACATCGCGAGGACAGGATCACGACGAGTGGAGCAACCGCTTTCAGGTCACTCGGCTCGATCTGATTTGTTTACAGGCCTCCTGATAGTGCCCTGGCCTCGGCAGCCCTTATAAGGCCCTACAGCGCGCTCCTTACTCGACCTTTTAGGGGCCCTCTGGGTCCGATTCGGTTTAATAAGAACGTAAATAATATTGTTTGGACTGGCGGGAGGGGGGAAGAGTGATTGCGCAAATGCGCGAAACAGGTGCGCCACCTACGTCCCCATAGCAGCCCGCAATATATATCTGTTCCCTCGGGCCTATTTATATAATAGTCTGCGGTACCGGTCCTGGGTATATATAGACAATATTATATTCAGAGGAATGTTCCTTGTACGCGGGTATAAATCACCAAGGTACAACTGACGCCTGGTATTATATCATACTTTTACCCATTCTGAACAGTATAATGATGTTATGAGATAAAAATATTGGAGGAACTTGCTGTTCCTAATCGAAAAAAATCGAAAACCTTACAAGCAAAAATATAGATCTATCATAGAAAAAAAATATAGGAACTACCCCAGATAAAAGATTCTTGCTTGATTTTCCCATTCCTGGGTCACATATCGCTCATTGAAAACAACAATGCAATAACTCAAAAAAACTAATTTTTCAATATACGTCATTTGATAGTCCCTTGTCTAGTTAAGATTAAATCAGATGAGTTAAAAAAAATCGGACATATATCAGATATGTCGTCCCTGAATTGAAAAGCGTCTACCAATAAAATTGCTACTATAGGCTTATATATGAAATATTCTATTGAAAATCAATAATAGAAGAATTTTCGTGCAATCATGCAGTAAAACAGAAGTCTTCGTTTGAAGTATTATCGATTATGAATTAATTTTTTTTAATGTATGATGGGATAAGTTGTAAAGGAGTTGTAAAGGAGTAATTGGTTCTTTTACAACTCCATTTAAAGCCAAAAGCTACGGGAATGGAATGATTCAACTTCCGTCGAAATAGTTAGCTCTCTCTGGACCTGGATTGACAAAAATCGACTTGATTTTATTGATTATTGATCATTTATTCAGGTTGCAGATATAATGGTTCGGCTATATTGATCAATCCTGGCCTGTGTGCCAATGAAAAAAGAAAAATCTATGAGAAATATTATAAATCATTAAAATATACGAAACAATATTCGATTTAATGAATTGCAATTGGATAAAATCGAGCTTCAGTGGACAATAACACTATGATAAATCATTTGTAATATACTTTGGGTGCGTTTAGGTTAATATTTATACTATGTAATTAACTAAGAGGATTTATCATTATACTGAAAAAAAAGAATGAGATTTTCAAATGATATTTTATCGGATTAATGTTATCTTGATAACTATAATATATAACTTGACAAGCTTTTGATACCATTTTTTCATTAAAAAACAAACTACATAAACAAGTTTATTGAAATTATAAATTATAAATTTTAGAATGGTTTGAATAGTATATGAAGTAGTGATCTGATCTTAGGCTAACCACTTGAACGAGGGGGCGGTGCATTCCTTACTGGGACAGAACCTGGGGGCGGTGGAATGCGGTCGGCATAGTTCAAAGGACCCGAGCGAACAGGAGTTCAGCTGGCGGCAGGAGCTACCTCCTGTGCCGCCCCCAATGGTGGGTAGCAGGGAAATCCAACACTGGAATAAAGATATGATTTTGTTGGAATATGTGCTGATTTTATTGTAATTTATAAAACTATCATAAAAGGGAATGCAAGCGCCATATTAAAATATTATATTATAAGTAAACATAATTTAATTAATTCAAAATGTCAATAAAACAATCTTTCAGTTCAGTAATTTACCTTAAAAGAGAGGTTTCGATGCCCTATCTGAAGAAACATACGCCGTAAAAATGTCTGAAATATTGAAAAATTGTTTATTATTCAGAAAAGTGTTACTAAACTTCATTTTTTTATGTACAATTTATTTCCTACATAACTATGGATAAATTGTGGCAATTTTTTTTTAAGTTTCTGTACTTTAGGCTGAAAGGGAAATAATGGTTTGTTTGGTTAGCAGCACAGGTTCCTGTTTGTATGTCTTGTTGAATTTTACCACACGATTTTTATGTTTTTTTATCCACTTTGATTTTTCCAGGTAGATCATAATACTTAGTGTTCTTTAAAGTGAATAGCTGTACAAAGCATAGTTTAATTATTCATATAAAAGATTAAGGCTTACTTTAAGCTTTAACTTTAACAATATTATTAAAAAAATTATTCATGTTTTTTAAGTTAGCTTTTCAGAATTTATGGGGTGAATAGAAACACATAATTTTTATTGTTTCTATTCACCCCGCAAGAAAAATTTAATACTAAATCATATTTATACTATATAAAATACATATTGTGTGTTTTATATTTGTATTAGACTCTTATTTGACACAGCAGGATCCTGTAAAATGCCAAGAAAATACAAACCGGTGGTTGGAGGGGGCTACAAAAAGCATGATCCAAAAACAATCGAAAATGCACTTTCTGACATACAGAAGGGACTAAGCCTTCGGAAGTCTGCTTAGAAACATGCTTTGCATTATAGTATTATATATCGACACTTGAAAAGAGGTCTCAATATGAAGAACCATGGTGGTCAGGCAGCTTTATCTCTCGATTCAAAGGCATGATATTTTTCAAAGATGACCTGTCCGATTTCACAATTTATTAATCATAATTTAATCTTGTTAAATACGGTAATTGTCTACCTATTCAATTTCTTTACTTACAGTTATGTAACTTCTTTTGGTTATGTACTGAAATAAATCATTACGTTGAGAAATACATTTTATATACATACATTTGTATTTATCCATTTACAAATTAAAAATACCATATATAACTGTTGCCATCAACCCTCGATTCGTTTCAATAGAAAACAATTTGAAATCGAAGTACTGTTTCTATTCACCCCCATTTGCGGGGTGAAAAGAAACACCATGTTTTAATTTTTTTCTTTAAAATTAAATAAAATTAAAAAAATTAAATACTATAAACAAATAGGTCTAACAGACACCTGTGTTTGGTCAAAAAATTGTGTATCTAGAACAACAACAAATATGGGTAATTTCAAACCAAAGTTGAAAATTGTTTCTATTCACCCCGTTTTACGGTCATCGTAGTTTTATTATAATGAAATAATAATTGGCTGCTCCTGGTGGTTTTGTAGCTGACATATGTTGCTTGCAATAGCTCAGATAGCCTGTAGGGAGTCATCCAACCTGACGTTACTGCCAAACAGGGTTTCCATACATGAGTATATAATAAGCATTAGTACTATGCAAATTAATAAATATATATTTTGTATTAGGTTATAATTAAATGTGGATATTGCAGGAAGTGAGTTTGACATATCTGTTTAAGATTAGCTTTATTTCTAAATCACAATTGATTAGAATTCGTTAAAATACAATACAATAGACAAAGAGACAATTAAAAATTATTAATAGAGTATATAATATACTCTTATATATTTAAAAAGTATTAATAGGGTATATATGAAGAATATCACCTACTTCAGAAAGTAGAAATAATAGTATTTTAAAAAATATTTATGTACATTCTTACCTTATCAGGTAACAATGTTCCGCAGCTGTTCCAACAACACTTTCGTGTTCCTAATGGAAAAATGCTTCACCTTTATTTAATTTTTATTCATTGTGTATTTTTATCTATTGAAAAAAAAATACGAAATAATATTTCACGTTAAAATCGGAGGATTTAAATATATATATATAAAAGTTAAGATAAGACATACACCAGTATAGGCACTAATCCTTAACAGTGAATGTCAACAATGTAAATACGATAAATAGACCATTGTAACTTGAATAAAGCAGTGTTTAACTAGACTTCATGCGTGTTATTATTCTCCTAAACTTCTCTTTTTTTATGTTTTATGTGCCGAAGCTTTTAAGTGGTGCCGAAACCCGGGAATTCGTTAACAGTTCCTAGTGAAGATTTTTTTTTTACGTAAAAACAGTTCGTAAAATTTTTTATTTTCCTTTTTTCGAATTATTCTTGTTTTATTTATTTTTTATTAATTCATATGTCAACAAGTGCCAGCATGAATGAACACGGTCAAAGTATTCTCAGGCCGGCAACGCTAACTTTAGACCCGCAACAGCCGGAACAAGAGAACCCGGAGTTCCCGCCGTATCCATCGACTACTCTAGCCATGGCGCGGGCGGACTTAGCCGCGCAAGAAGCTAATCGGATAGCGCAAGAGACAAATGCGCTGGAGAAAATGAAATTGAGGAAGGCTAACGCTCAAGACATTAGGTGAGAGATCTCTGATCTAGAGAAATTCAACGGAGATGTGGGTGAGCTCAACCACTTCATCAAAGGCGGAGACGGCATCATGGGCAGCATACAGTCACAGGAGGCGGCTGATCTTTTGGAGGAAACAGACGCGAGAAGATTGCGAGTGGCATTAGCACGTCGGGTCAAGAGGAGTGTCCTAAATTTGATCCAAGCCGATGAGGATACTCCATGGATGGTGATTAAGGAGAGGTTGAAAAAAGCCTACGGAGGAGGGCGATGGGCCCCAGAGGAGGACATGTTACAGATGTTTAGAGAGATGAAGAGGACAGGGCAGTCGAATGGCCAATACGCAGCAGGACTTCTCGCCAAACTAAATAAAATAAATGAAAAATTGCGTGAAGTGATGGAAACCAGCGCAGTGGAAGCTTGGATGTTGTTCATGACAACAGTCCTCAAAGTACAACTGGCTCGGGATACCGGAAAGAAGGACGGTCTGCCCAGCGATAAGTCATTCGTAGAATGCGCTCAGGATATGGTGGATGCGAGTGCCCGGGACGAGGAGGAAAAAGAAGTGCTTGAACCAGGGTGGAGTAAAGTGTCCTATCGCAGAAACGAGGTAGGTAGAAATCGAGCAAGGATAGAACCGGAGAGAAGAAGAGAGGGAGAGTTTGTTAGAAAGAAGCCGATGATCAGAGAGAAGCGGCAATTTGGTGACAGAAAGAACTCGAGAAGAGACGACAGGAGGTGCCACGAATGTGGTAAGACAGGGCACTTGATGGCCCAGTGCCCACGCACGCGCTGCTTCGAATGCCATAGCGAGGGGCACATGGCTAGGCAATGCCCGTACTTAAGAAGGAGAGATCACGATCGAGGAGAACCGATGGAAATAAACGCTCAGCGAATGTGGAGGAGGAGTAGAGTTCCATCTGTTTCATCGAGATCTTCCGGGACTTCGGGATCCGAGACGGAGGGCAGCGAACCTGGTGGCAGGAGAAGCAGTGAACCCGGTAGCAGAGGGGCTCCTGGAGGAAGGCGCAAACAGCGGAGTGCAGGGAGGAGACACGAGGAGGTAAGGAGGGAATGAGGATGGTGTAAATGGAGGGGCAACCTTTTGTGTGTTAATACTTTTGGGAAAAAGTGTGAGCGGTTGCCTATAATTGAATTTTGTAAGGGGTGGAAATGCTTAGTGGATACGGGGAGTTCCTGTAGTTTAGTGAGTAAGGAGAGTTTAAGTATAATATTTAAAAGAAAGTGTATACCAGAATTCAGGAAGTGCCTGTGTAAGTTGGTCACTTTGAGTGGTCCCTGTACCGTCGAGGGTGAAATCGAGTTAACATTGGATAAATGGGGACGTGAGGGTGAAGTGGCGACATTACACGTGGTAGAGGACATGCCGCGGGAGTACGGGGGAATTCTGGGTTGCGACCTACTCCGAAAACTGGGTGTGAAATTGCGGAATTCAGGGGGTGCATGGGGTATAAAAATCGGGAAAAAGATGTATAAAACGATTGAGGAAGGGAAGAGGGGCGCGGGGTGTGTGGGAGCGATCACACAGGACAGGGAATGGCGGACAAGTGTGATAGACGAATCTGCGGACATTTTTTTTCGCGAAGGGGAACCGCTAAGCGTGACAGGGGAAACTCTCCATGAAATTAACCTTAAGTCGGAGAAAGTTACCTACGTTAAGGAACGTAGATACCCACAGGCCTTGAGAAACCACATCCGGGACGAACTAGAGGAGCTGAAGCGGCAGGGGATCATCGTCGATAGTAAGTCGCCGTTTAATAGCCCCTTATGGGTAGTAAAGAAAAAGTCCATTGAGGGTGAGACTCAGGACCGCTATAGGGTGGTGATTGACTATAGGCAGTTGAATGAAAACACGTTAGACGAGAAGTACCCCATCCCGAGATTGGATGATATCTTGGACAGGTTAGGCGGGGCGGTGATTTTTACCACATTAGATCTGAAATCCGGGTATCATCAAATACGTATGCACCCCAGGGACCAGAGCAAGACAGCCTTTACATTCGAAAGGGGGCATTACGAATTTACGCGCATGCCCTTTGGTCTGAAGAACGCGCCCATAACATTCCAAAAGCTAATGGACGAGTTCCTGCGTGGTCTAGACGAGAATATGTGCCAAGTGTACATGGACGATCTTCTCGGTTTTAGTAGATCGGAGGTGCAGCATATTGCGGATTTGAGACAGGTCTTTCAGCGCATTAGGCAGTTTGGGCTGAAACTTTCCAGGGAAAAGTCTATGATAGGGCGGAAACAGATAATTTTCCTGGGTCACACGATATCGGAGGAAGGGGTGCGTCCGGACGGAAAGAAGGTCGAGGCGATTGCCAAGATGGCAGTTCCCACTGACGTGAAAGGAATTCGGCGACTGTTAGGAACCCTTAACTATTACCGCCGTTTCGTCCCAGAGATGGCTGAAAATCTCGTTTCGCTGAACGAGCTCCTACGAAAGGGGCGTACGATTCGGATTACTCCGGAAATGGAGGCGAAAGTTAGGAAGTGCATGGAGCAGCTGCGGACCCAACCGGTTCTGGCGTTCCCAGACTTCAATAAACCATTCTCCATTACGACGGATGCTAGTGAGTATGCGTTGGGGAGCGTGCTGTCCCAGGAGAGTGAGCAGGGGAATCGACCGATTGCGTATGCGAGTAGGAGGCTCACGGACGCGGAGTCTAGGTATAGTGCCCTGGAGCGCGAGCTACTAGGCATCGTTTGGGCGGTCCAACACTTCCGGCCCTACGTGTTCGGGAAACGGTTCAAGGTCCACACAGACCATCGTCCCCTTCTGTGGGTGGGAAATTTAAAAGAGTCGTCGGCGAGAGTCACGCGGTGGAAAGAGATCCTCAGCCAGTATAACATGGAGGTGGTCTATAAGCCGGGTAAGGACAACGTGGTGGCGGACTGGTTATCTCGCGCTCTCCAAATTAACGCCATAGAACCGGAGGTTGGTGAACCGTCGGGAGAGATGCTGAGATTTATCCGGGAATGGACGCCAGGTGGAGAAGGAGAACTTGGGACGGACAATCGTGACAATGCAGTTTCCACCGACCAGGACGGATCAGGGGAGGAGAGGTCAACGGAGATGGAAGAGCTGGACGAGCCAGTCAACGATAAAAACCGACAGATCATATGGAAAACCAGGACGACAGGACTTCTGAAAATAGAATGTTCCAAGTATGAGAAGCACAGTATCGTTACTATCTGGTCCCAGCCGGGAGTCAAAGAGGAGCAGATATGCAGGGTCTTGAAAGATGCGTCCAAAGTTGGTGCGACCCACTACCTCTACGTCGGGAACGGGACAGTATGGGAAAAAATTCGGGGTCTATGGAGAAAAGAAAAGATAGGCATGGACCGAGCGTTTATTCGGTGTCGTCTGATGGTAGAAACATTACGGGATGCTGAGCATCAGAAGGAAGTGACATTGGCGTACCATCAGGGTAAAACGAATCATCGCGGAATAAATGAGACCATTGCAGCCCTAAAACGTAGATATTATTGGGTAGGGATGAGGAGAACGGTGGAAGATATGGTGCGGGAATGTACCGTCTGTCATACTGCGAAGTATGATCGTCATCCTCCGATTGGACTACAAACAAAGACGACTACCCCCACGGCACCGGTGACGGACCTCCAGATTGACACATTCACTTGGAGAGGTTTCAAATGGGTGACGATAGTGGATGTCTTCAGTAAGACAGCTATGGCCCATCTGGTGAAGGAGAAGTCGGCAGCGGCGGTCAGTGAGGCCCTTCGAATCTGGTTCCAATTCTACGGAGTACCCGATAGAATTTCCTCGGACGGGGGAAGGGAATTTGATAATGCCCAATTGCGGAGGGAGATGCAGGAACTTGGGGTTGAATGGCATTGGAACACGCCTGGGCATCCGAAGAGTAGAGGGGGGATCGAACGTCTACAAAGCACCCTAGGTGAGCATTTGCGGGTTTTTCATGCCGACAAGGGTCTGGAGGCAGATGTGGCTATGCCCCGCGCTGTAGCGGCGTACAATCATTCGATCCACATGGCCACCGGGTTTTCCCCATTTGAAGCCCTGTTCGGTCTTCGGCCTCGAAGGAGAGATGTGCGGGATACGGTCGTAGACGACACCGTGGCGGAACGCCTCGTCGCGAACAGATTAAAACTCGACCGAGTATGGGGAAAAGCGCACGCACGAATGGTCTCGGAAAAGAGTAAGAGAGTAGCCAAGGATAATTTCGGTGTCAAGGATATCATGGGGACCCTTAGGATAGGCGATATTGTGTACAGAAAGATCGTGTCAAATCGCGCAAAGGAGGTACTCAGGTACGAGGGGCCATTCAAAGTGATCGCGATTAGGGAGCACAATCTGGTCACCGTTCAGAGTCTGGCAGAGCCCAGAAAACGTAGAACGGTGCATATTGAGCAGCTGAAAATTCCAGCTGGAGACAGGAGACTGTAAATATGTACGATTACTGTTCTATGTAATTTTTTTTTCTTCTCTCTTTTTCTTCTTAGTGTTATTATTACTTTGTATTTGTAGGTGTATGTTATAGTGGGTCAGAAGAAGATGATGACGTTAAGTTAAAGTGCTAATTGAGCTCTTGTACATAGTGTAAGATTTCTTTTCTGTTGTGTTTTATAAGTGCTAGATTTCTTGATTGGAAGATATTGTATTTAATTTTCTTTTTATTACTTTTGGTACTCTTATGTTTTGTTTCTGTTTTTCGAATTTACGAGAATGTTCGTAAACTGGCAGGGGGGAGTTAAGATAAGACATACACCAGTATAGGCACTAATCCTTAACAGTGAATGTCAACAATGTAAATACGATAAATAGACCTTTGTAACTTGAATAAAGCAGTGTTTAACTAGACTTCATGCGTGTAATTATTCTCCTAAACTTCTCCTTTTTTATGTTTTATGTGCCGAAGCTTTTAAGTTATATATATATATATATATATATATATATATATATATATATATATATATATATATATATATATATTGGGAAAGAGAAAAACCATTTTCCAGTCATTATATATTCTTGGACCCTACAATAATTCAAGACGCTTCGACATCACTGTGTCATTTTCAATCTTTTTAGAATTTAGTTCTCTGCATCATTAAAAATTCTTTTATATAACTTTATATCAGTTACAAGTCTAAAATTCTTAAAGTCATATTTAAAATGTTTCATAAAATTCTTGAGGATCATTTATCCTCCATGGTCAAAATAATATTACTTTCCAAATGGTGTTTTTCTTTCCCAATATATAAATTATGAAGAGTGAAGTCCAGTTTATAAGAAAATTTTTATAAAATATATATATATATATATATATATATATATATATATATATATATATATATATATATATATATATTGGGAAAGAGAAAAACCATTTTCCAGTCATTATATATGTATTGGAAACTTTTTTAAAAATTATAAATTTTTAACTAGTTGAATATTTTAGTAAATGTTTTATTGATTTCCAAATACTAATATAGACAAAAATTCAACAAATCTACAACACGGTCCCTCTGAAACTCTTTCTGAGATTTTTGGTAATAAGTTACATGAGCTGCCCAATTATTTACAAAAACGTAAAGTTAAACTCGTTATCGTCATTAGCAATTACAGTGGTACTTAATAAAATACATTCTTGGTTATTATATCCTTATATTTGTCTTTGGATTGAGTGATGTCAAGCCGTTTAATGGTTAACTATTAATTTTAGTGATATAAATATTTTTATTAAGTTGCTGAATCAACCCGCACAACCGTGTAACAAGTATTGAGGCCAGTTTACACTGAGTAAGTGCTTGATACTTCCCCAAGGTCTGAAGTGCAAGGTGCAAAATGCCAGTACAAAAACATTTTTAGGACGGATGAACCTTGGGTGACTGCCATTTTCATAATATGGAAGAGGATTATAGTTATGATGAGAAGTTATTTTAGGAAAATTACATGTGATATAATACGAAGTTATGAGGACTTCAGAATAATTGAAATTAACCTCGTGAAGCCACAGGGCGAAAGGACTCCAATAATTTTATTTCCGACTTATTTACGATGTAATATATACTTGAGGTCATCAAATGTGACCATAGAAACACGTTATTTTCATGTATAATTTTTTATTGCGTTTAAACTTGCACACTCAGGAGCCCAAGCTGCAAGAAACATTACCACCACGTTCGAGGATGAACCAACCATTTGCCGTTGGTTTGAGAAATTTTCAGCTGATGACAAAAATTAATCCATAAATAATTTATTTCTCCTTTAAATTCAGAGGTGAAAACATCACATCCTCATCGTACTGCAGTGATATAGAAATAATACATCAAAAAATTCTTTAAAATAACAACATACATTGGTTAATGGGAAAGGACCTTTAATCTTACACGACATATCGAGAAGAAACTATACGAGAAGAGGTACGAAGTAAGGTCACCTGTGGTCTAGTGGTTAGCGTAACAAACTACTAAACCCAAGGTCGCGGGTTCGTAGCCCGGCAGGTGGCCCCAGGATTTTTTTAAGGGAGTAAAAAATCCTTAGTTACGCCGTCCTTCGGAAGGGACGTTAAACGGGGGTCCCGAGCCTGTACGATGTCAGGTACTCGTTAAAAATCCCTATCCTAATTAAACCTGGATAGGCAAAATTTAGAGCTCCCACTGTAGCATCGTCCGATTAGGCATAGCAGCATAAAGTGACGTTAAATGAACAAACAACAAACAGAGGTACGAAGTTTTCCTACACCCAACTTATTCCAACATTTCTGTCTGTTTAGAAATTCGGACAACTTCCTTAAGGGTAAAATTTTTGAAAATAATTCTCATGTCAAAAACCCTTTTTCAAACTTTATTGATCACAAATCCCTGATTTTTTCGTGATAGAAAATTTGATAACATGCATAGGAAATGAGGGTAAACACTTTGAATAAGAATGTTTTGATTTTTTTTACGAACTAAGCTCACCTTTAAAAACGGACATTTCATTTGAAACGACCCAATAAGTATGTTTACTTCATATCCATGTCGTGACATTAATGTATTGCACAATAAGTATTGGAATGGAAATGGTTAATAAGATAGACAATCTGTTTATTAGTGACAGGAATGAACATTTGCCAGAGGAGGTATAGGCTCGTTAGCGATAGGCTGGTCGTGGTTTGGGTATCCCAGTCATTTGTTGCCCTAACACAATAGAGAACCCAGCTAGGAGACAATGCTCCCTCCCAAACAAGGCTAAACACGTTATTTCCAGTCACATACTACCACTTCAAACTTGTCTAACATAAACATCCCCTAACCAACGTGATCAGCAGGTTGGTCGTGTACAGGTATTTCGTTAACCATACAGTTATTACACTTGTTAGGGATCGTAGGTATTGGACGATTTCCATGCTGTTCCGAGAGCCCTGAACAAGCCTTAATAAAATAATATGAAAAGGTAGTAAATAAACAAAATACTTATTTTCATACTCCCTATGTAATAAAAGATAATATAATTTTTATTAGTGAATTATTTGAGTAAAGTTGAAATTAGATACAATAGATAGAATGATTATTTTATTTGTTTTCTAGGGAGGCACCCGCGATCGCAGTTATTCCCTTCGAACCATAATTTCACTTATCGTAATGATCTGAATGATTTTGTGTTTTATAAATAAATAATTATATACTAGAGGTTTACCACCTGTTTTTTACCAATTACATAACTGTTTATTGAACCCTCAAGTACTGTTAAAGTTAATAATACTTGGTCCCTGGGATCTTTTGGTACCTATATTTTGGTCCCACGTACCTGACCTCAGTAATTTGTGACTTCTTTGATTTTTTCAAGGTAAGCTTTCATTTAATGTTTTTAATTTATTAGTTAATATTAATAAGTGATAATTTTAAATTTATAAATGTTATTAAAATATTAACTGTTTTTCTTGTTGTTGTTGTTGTTTTATTTAACGTCACTTTATGCTGCTATGGCTAATCGGACGATGCTACAGTGGGAGCTCTAAATTTTTGCCGATCCAGGTTTAATTAGGATAGGGATTTTTAACGATTACCTGACATCGTACAGGCTCGGGACCCCCGTTTAACGTCCCTTCCGAATGACGGCGTAACTAAGGATTTTTTACTCCCTTAAAAAAATCCTAGGGCCACCTGCCGGGCTACGAACCCGCGATCTTGGGTTTAGTAGTTTACTGTTTTCTTATTATTTTTGAATTTATACGTTGTTTTATTTTATTTTATTTTTTAGTTCTATGACAATTATGGAATCCCAATCTTTTTAATTAAAAATA
This sequence comes from Arma custos, assembly GCA_037127475.1. Taxonomy (NCBI): domain Eukaryota; kingdom Metazoa; phylum Arthropoda; class Insecta; order Hemiptera; family Pentatomidae; genus Arma; species Arma custos. The sequence goes on along the minus strand of CM073759.1, from coordinate 19,117,017 downwards.
GTTATTAGCCAATCTTAAAAAATATTTATAAATTAAAGGAATCCAGCACGACAAAAGATTAAACAAAAAGTAGTTATTCGATCCATTGCTAGTAAAATATTACATCACTAAAAACTTTCTTATAAAAAACCGAGATATGCATTGTTTATTTACTTTTTATTTCACTAATGATCATGATCGAACTGTAAATTATTACTTTGATATTACAAAGTATATAATCAATTAATTCATGGAGACTAAATATTTAACCAAATAAAACGCACTATTTCCTCAAAAAATATGTTTCTATTCATCTAAGCAAACTAAAAAAATATCATGCACCGGAATAATTTGAATTTAAAATTTTTTTTATTAGTCAATCATTCACGTGAGTAAATTAAAACCTTTTCCAGTCATTATTATTTTTCTTTATTCTAAAAACGTTTCAACAATTCCATGTCATTTTCAATTTACATCATTTTTAAGTCCTTCAACACTATTTAATTTTAAAAATATTCTCTAAAATTTTGTTATATAATTTTGTACATTTTCAACCTTTTTGGTTAATTGTCATATAATTTAAAAACAAAGCTTAGAGTTATAGTGTACTCCATGGTCTACACAATTGACCATACTATTGACCATACTATCTATACAAATTGACCATGGAGTACACTATAACTCTAAGCTTTGTTTTTAAATTATATGACAATTAACCAAAAAGGTTGAAAATGTACAAAATTATATAAAAAAATTTTAGAGAATATTTTTAAAATTAAATAGTCTTGAAGGACTTAAAAATGATGTAAATTGAAAATGACATGGAATTGTTGAAACGTTTTTAGAATAAAGAAAAATAATAATGACTGGAAAAGGTTTTTAATTTACTCACGTAAATGATTGACTAATAAAGATGCACTCCAGTTACAAAAACAAGATATTTAAAATAAAAAATTTTTTTTATTGTACTTACATTAATGGGAAGGTAACAAAATGCGTGCTGATGAAAAAAAGATATTTCAATAGTAAATATGTATTGTAATCTTTAAGTTATTTTTAAAATTGAAACATTATTATAGTTTCCCTAGTTGGTTTATGTGCACAACACACGTTTTAATTTGTTTATTATGTTATTTTTTATTTAGAAAATTCATTAAGAAGTTTTTTTATTTACGGAAAGTAAGCATTGTAGCACAACCATTGTTTACGATTAATAATAATTTAATATCAGTATTCATTCACAAACTAGGACGTTTAAAAATAAGTATTTAATGTATATTAAAAGGAAGGAAGGGGCCTGAAAAGTTGAAACAGCGAATTTTTGGGGAATCTTTCAAAATGGAAAAATTCGTGAAAGATTAATGAACCAGCTTAGAGCCTAACTAGTGAGTCTTAACTTAGCATCAATGGTTTTAATAATATAAAAAAATATGATTAGTTTTATGAAAACTATAAAAGAAAAAAATAAATTCAAAGAGTAAAAGTGTTTATATTAATTTTAGTAGGCTTTAAAAGTAACAAGTGGTTCTATGTGCATTAAAAGTATTCTTATAATAGATTTGTAGTTAATTTGTATACAGAAATAGTTAATGAAATTTTAAAATACATTGTCTTTAATTTGCTACAATTATTAATAAATTAACTATACAACTTCGAATTATTTCAAGTCTCTATGTACTCTACATACCTCCATTCCATTTCTAGCATAGCACGTACAACACGGCGAGCGAGGGCCCTACACTTTCTACATATAGTTAGAGCGCATGTAGGAAGATGAAAGCGCTGTCGACCTGGATCCGCGCAGACAATGCAGGCACTCGAGCAGCGAGCGAGCCATTGACGGAACTAGATGCTAGCAGGTGACAGCCGATTGTGTAACCTATCAACGAGGACTAAATATTAACAAAGTGTCTTCAGTGCTTGAACAATGGCCCATAAATAAGATGTTTGTGATTCATTTCCTTCTCGTGGCTAACAAACGACCTCAGGATGTGGGGGGCAATTCTTACGGAATGGGGATGGCATGTACTGAAGGGAACGAATCTAGGGCAGTGGAGCTATTTATGATCATGTAAATCTATAGCCTTTGCTGAGTTTAAATAGATAGTATGCTAATTAACTATTCATTACTTAAAAATATATACAAGACCATCATCAAATCTATTTGGACCTATGGACTGGAACTGTGGGGGACCGCAAAACAATCGAATATCAGACGCATTCAATCCTTTCAATCCAAAATCCTGAGAACTATTGTCAATGCTCCTTATTATGTTTCCAACCAAACCCTCCATAATGATCTCAACATTCCTTTCGTCCTCGACCTCATCCCTACTAAATTTTCAAACTTTCACCAAAACCTTGCCTGTCATCCCAATCCCCTGGCTCAGTCATTATCCAGTTCCACACATCCATACAATCCACCCCGCCGTCTAAACCTGCAATGGCCCCGAGACCTGTTGTAATAAAGTTATTTGGAGTACTGGCACTGGCCAGATTCTCCACTCACGACCTGTGTTGTTGAAGCGCCCTTAACCAGCTTCCATTGGCGTTTAATGCCAGTGACGCGGCTGGGAAAGGGTGCTAGGGCTTCCCGGACTCCTGCTTTGCCCTCATTCCTGGGGAAGAAGCTCAGTTCGGGGACCCCAGGCAAATTGTAAATAGGGTATGAATGTGTACATTTTATTTTATTTTTATTATTAGTATTATTATTATTATTTATTTTATTTTATTATTATTATTATTTTTTTATTTTATTTTTATAATTTTTTTTTACTTTATTTTATTATCATTTCCGCATTAATTAATTTATGTTACCGCATGTATATATTTATTTATTTTATTTTGTTTATATTATTGTTTTGTTATGGAATGACTGTAAGCTACATAGCACTATTACTTATTGCCCACAAGTGGCAGATTGTAATTTTTCAATAAAGTGTTAATATATAAAAAATATACTAGATAAATTCGAGAAAGTAAATAAAAGAGAACCTGCACCAACTATGACAGGGCTTGGGTTCAGTGTATGATAGAGGATGCACCGTTTATACACCAACGATTGTACAAGGAAGTGATTTGGTGTTCACTTTAGAAGGTTGGATGAAACTTAAAAGATCCCTTAGAGTCGATCTATCGCAGTCAACAGGTGAAATAATTTATCTGCTGCAGCTGTATTACAAACCAAGACCTTTAACACATCAACTCAACACGCTGATATATCCCTCTCCCAAAAAATATAATTAATGTTTTTTTCTATTTTGCACTTTTAAATTGTTGAGACAAATCCCAGTTTGTGAAAAATGATGTGAACACTATTTCACATTAAATTTATTTCATTATTAATTGATGAGAACAAAAAATTGTATAAATTAGTCGAAAACCGCACCCAAATTCACCCTGAAGATGGCCTACATCGTAGGCCGAAACGTTGGCACAATTAAAAAATAAGTTTCACTTATTTTGTTTTATCTTTGACTGCAACTCCTTTCCAATTCTATCCATCCTTAGAGTATTGATCAATTCTTAGTATGAGAAACGAAATATCAATTATTTTTGAGCAAGTCTTTATTGGCTAAGTTCTAAACAAGAAAGTTTTTTTGAGAACTCTCTGAAAGAATAGTAAACGGAAATACCAGTCGATATCTCACCAGTTCAAACGTTATGAAGACAAAAGGAGAATAATAAAATTGTATATTTAATTATTTGATATCAACAAGATCCAAAAAAAAAGTAATGTTTAACTAACATTCTCCCCGTGTATACATCGCAAATTGCGAGAACACGGAGATATAGGATCAGTGAAAAGAAAGGATATGTCTGACCGAGAAACGAATCAGGATGGCTGAGGTGGCTAAGTACCACGACGGATACGTGGAATATCCGGGCTCAAGTCCCGGTCCTGGTCATATCTTTTATTTTCAAATAAAATATTATAACATCTAACAATAAAATAAAATAAATAAAATTTAATGTTGTGTATGTAGTTGAGGGATGCTGTCTACCATCAGTGTCTAATTAAACTGTAGGCTAGGGACTTTAACTTGGGACACGCATTACCTTTTTCATTTTAAACGTTTTTAATTAAATATTACTCCCTTTCTGCCCTAATGATGCTTGTATTGATGAAATAATGACGGATAATTTTGTTGTTAGTTATTTCGGACATTAATATTTCATTTCTCTATTCACCTTTTGCTTTTTCTATATTAATACTACTTTTAACGCCGTCTTCTTTGAGTCAATTGTGGAGTCAATACCTGAAGCATTGACATGGAAAAGATATTAAGTCAAAAAATTTATTTTAATTTTTTACCTTAAACGAAAAGGTTGTAATTAAATATAATGGCATTATAGACGAGGGATAAATTTGAAACTTGGAGTGGATTAATTTCTATGAACAATGGTAGTTACTGTTTTCCACTTGAAACTTTCATTATAAATTGTCAAAACAGCTGTTGGATTTTCTTGCAAAAAATATCATTTCATGACTCTTATAATTAATTATTCATATATTTTAACATCATTTTTTGGCATATTTATGGAAGTTTGTTGAGTATTTTTATTTTCCTAGTCGTATCTTTAGCCACTAGAAGAAAGGTGAATCACTTGAAGCCACCTTGGTTGCTACGACCAAGGCGAGATGGAAGGTTCGCCAGTTAGTGCGCATGAACCCATACTAATGGCCTGGATGCTGTAACATTATCTTTAATAGGAGTGCTCGAATGCTAAGCTATTCCGAAGCATATTACCAACTAAATTGAATTAACCTGACAATTACTCATTATGCCAATTTAATGAGGGATCCGTCATGCTATGGCAGCACTAAAATTCTTTGGAAATTAAATTTATTATCCCATTACTCTGGAGTAGTTTTATCTCGTTCAATTAGAAACTACCGTTACGTTTGAACGGCAATTAAGCGGAGCAATCTTAATACACACGGAATGTGTATTCTTCGGATGGTTTTAATCGTGCGACTGAGCATCACTTGATTCTACATTCATATATAGTTAATTACCAATACTTTGAGCTAATTGCAATGAGGTAGAAGAACTAATAAATCCTCCGTATAATGCTAACATAAAAACAATTAGATTTGCCATCGCTAATTATAGTAATAATCTCATGTAGCTGATCGAATGTGAATCCTCGGTATCTTATTAATGAGAATAATTGTATAAGCGCCTTTGTTTTTATTTCATACTTATATAATTTTATTTATTCAATTATAATCTTTTAATATTATTGGCATAGATTGTAGACACTGTATAGATTGTAATACAGTGTATTGAAAAACAAATTGACTAAAAATTAAGATGTACAAGATTTCTATTTTAGCAGCATGTCCACTTGAAAATATTTTATGAGATGAAAATAGTTGACTGGATGATCTAATGTAAAGGAGATAGTTGGGGGGTGCAGACAATAAGAACACAGAATAAGTGATAAACTTATATTATGTGCCGACGTTTCGACCTACAGTGTAGGTCATCTTCAGGGCGATTTTGGAAAGCGATGCCGTTATATTTAACGGCTGGCTAGTACTCGCCAGTACTAGTACTAGTACAAGTACTAGCCAGCCGTTAAATCTAACGGCATCGCTCTCCAAAATCGCCCTGAAGATGACCTACACTGTAGGTCGAAACGTCGGCACATAATATAAGTTTATCACTTATTCTGTGTTCTTATTGACTGCACCCCCCAACTATCTCCTTTACATGAAAATATTTTAGATATTCAAATAATCGTTCTTCAGATTAAATCTTCTGTCAGTTCGAACAATAACGTTTTATTTATTTTACTTATAAACCATATATCACGTTTGCCCCCGGATAGCTATAAATACCGAAGTATCGGAAAAAACATTTTCAGTCCCAGATTAAGGCCTGAGGAAGCTTACAGCATGTCTAGCGAAGTGTCGACAAAGAATTTGAACCTGCGCTGAAAACCTGGATCTCCTTTTTACCTCAGTCTGTTCTTTTACTCCGTTGCCCAATGCTTTTGAGATACTATAACTTTTAAACCCCCGGCAACCCCCTCCGAAAAACCTCTTCTTCCGATATTTTTTTTCTTAGTTAAGGAACAAATATTGTTAAGCATAAATCCTCCACCACATTAGCAATAAATGGATCGCTCTCATCATCTATGTAAAAATATATGATATAATATGTATATATCATTAATTAAATTTTGTAGTTTGAATTGCTACAAAACTTTTCTAAATTGGAAAAGCAAATGACACTTATAAAAAAAGAGAGTTGATTGTTTTGCTATGGTTCTACTCTTAAATATATCTTGAATATATGTATTGATATTTGAGATGCCAGAGTCTCATTTAGGATGAGTACTCAAATTATTATTTATATTCCTTAGTCTTAATAGGGTTCCTTTCCAAAGGTCTATTCTTGTGTTTACCAATTTACTTATCTATTATACCTTCAATATATTATTTATAAATAAATAGTGTATCTGGGATATGTAAGCACCAGAAGAATTACAATAAGGATCGTTTATTTATTCAGTTTCAACAAGCTTAATGATTCAGATTTTAATATATATAAAAAGGATTGCCATAAAATACATTACAGGTTATCTGTGGACAGGGTAGATTGGGTTACTGGTCGTTCTTCGCCGTGCTGCCTCCGGGATTCTCTATCTTCTGCCAGATCTCTCCTCCTTGCTGTACATCTCCAGAGTACCTCCTTCCTGTTCCACCTTCGTCTCCAGAGTACCTCCTTCCTTCTCTGTGTCTATCCTTCGAGTGCTTTCTTCAGCCTCCTATTTCAAGAGTTTTCTTCTCTCCCCCTCTCCTTCCTTCTCCACCATCTTGGACCATAAAACTCCATAAGGGACCCAAAAGGTCTGTTCTTTGTTCCAAACTTATCCCTTTCATGTGTCCCGACATGTCACATTTCCCCGCTCAGCATCCCTTTCATGGTGCCGCCCGCATCAGAACATAGCAGTTTGCCACATCTTTTACCCAAAATGCCCACCTAATTTTCAAGAATCGAATTCTAACTGCTACAAGCTAAATTTATTCATGACAGAAATATTCCGGGTCTGTTTTAACTCGCCATCATGATCAATGGGTTAGTAATCTGAAGTTCTCTTCTTCTGAGGGTGCGACATGTGGGAGGTGAGGCATATACGTCTCCTTTATTATTAATAGATCGCACGCAGCATATTTAATAAGTAACATTCAGTACGTATTTATGATCATTTATAATAGTCCCATCTAATTATAAATATACAGCTTTGGTTCGTGCCAGGTTTCCTGTACACCTGGCCGTAATTTAACACTCTTTCTTTATATCCAGTTTATATTTAATTAATCTATTGAAGAGTGTTTAATTGTGTATAATGATTTCATGAAAGAAATAATTTCTATTATATTTTCCGGTTTTTTCCAGTGTACGGTTACCGTTATATCAATTCCTTCCATAGGTTCTTATCTTAACAATCTTAACTTCGGAGACCTCATGCAGTTATTGTTTCCTCTAATTCTTTACATCATGTCCTTGATGAATATAAAGAATGAAAAAACAAATTTGCCATATTTTTGTGCATACACTAATCTTTTGAACATGACAACAAATTGAAGTTTTATTAGTCAGAACTGGTATTTATTCAGGAATTGAATTGTCTAAAATAAACTCTGAATGCAATTTTATTTTAATATACTTAAATTAGAATTATTAATGAGTTAGAAGGTTGGATTTTATTATTAATTAAGAAGAAATGTAAAAAATAAAGTAAATAGTAAATCTTACTAATATTAAAAAATGAAAGTTTGTATGTTTGTCTCTCTTTCACGCAAAAACTACTGAACAGATTTGGAGTAAACTTTACAGTAATATAGTTTATACATCAGAATAATACATAGGCTATAGCAAGCGCGGATTTATCGGGGGGATTGCACAGGGGCACGTGCCCCCCCTACTGTTTTTTAGTTACTGTAGAGAATCCATTATAGTACATAATTAAAGGCAAATCACATGATAATAGTGGTTAAAATAACAAAAAGAACATGGGTGAAACTATTGTTTTGATATCCTTCTAATATTATAAATGCTAATATTTGTTACTCATTCACGCAAAAACTACTGAACGGATTTGGATGAAAGTTATTGAGTAAAATAGGTTATACATCATAGGCTACAGCAAGGGCAGATTTATGTGGGGGCGCGGGGACATGTGCCCACCCTTTATAGTACATAATTAAAGGCAAATCAGGAATTTAGCATCTTGAAATTTGTAGATTGGTTCATTGTATAGTTTAAGAAGGAAACTTGGATAATTCCACCCCAAGGGTTTCCCCTTTAATATAATAGGGGTTCAAAGGTTGTATAGATATGAATAATTTAATTATTTATAAAAAATGATCTTTCACGTAACTTTATGTAGCAGACCCAATTCCACGCGAGTGAAGCCGCGGGCATAAGCTAGTCAATACATAAATGCAATATAGAAAAATCATAACCATAAATTATATATAATTTTTAAATATTTTTATTTTATAGAGCAAAGATTTGCCCCCGACCCGAATCCTCTGACTCTCCGTGACAGCGCTCTAACCATTTGAGCCACCAAGGCCGCCCGCCGGCAGAGGACATCACTTATCCGATCCCATGTCCCAGTGTTCTCGCAATTTTTTGCGATGTATACACGAGAACGAATGTTCTTTGAACATTACTGTAATTTTAGGATCATGTTGACTTACGTCATATTACAATTTATAATTATTGGTGAACTGATTTGATTTTTAAATATTTTTATTTATTTATTCAAAATAAAAATATTAATAAATTATTTAATTCACTAGTTGACTATGAGCCTCATTATCTTAAATTTTCAACATACATTTCAATAAATAATATACCTTTTTTATTATCCCCATGATTATATATCCTATAAATAATCTATGGCTCAAAATATTAACGTTGGTAGGACTTTAAACAATGCTTTGCTTCATTTAAAGCAAATCTATAAATTATAAAAGTATCAGTTTATGGTGGTCTGTTATTTTTTTATTTAGTATGTTGTACATTTGTTACCAATAAAAAGTATTACGGTAAGTTGAATTTCCTTAATAAACCTGCGCATTAAGGATGGAAATTGAAAAATGAAGAACCATTTTGATGGATTTAAATCCTTTTTCCATTAGCTCCTGACATCAACACGTCAAGTGTTTACCCATAAAAAGCAGTAAATATTTCACTTTTTTAGTACGTTTTTTAAAAATTTAATTATATGTTTGAGAAGAATTGTAAGGCTACCAGTTCATAACATGCTGTTATTAAAAAAATTGATCAAGAATACACAGGTAATTCATATCTAAAGAATATTAAGACACATTCATTTTTATTCTAATAATTTACTTAAACTATTCTTGTTTTGTTTGTTTAGTTATTTACCGGAAAAAAATCTCTACCGGTGTCAAATTTTAAAATCGAACAAAGAATCGATAAAATTCACTTAACATTTTGATTTTGTTACATGAATATTGTCTAACACCTGTAATACTTCTAAGAATAATGGATTTGAAAATTTAAAATATTGAGGCCTATTGATTCAAAGTACATCATAATTTCTTTTAATTTACAACCTGTAATGCCCTCAAAAACCTGTCAGATTTAATAGCCAAATGTGTGACCGTTTTGTTGTATTCATCTTAAGAGATCCCAGACACTCTCTAAGTTCGATATCACGAATTAAGGTCGCTTTGTCCTACAATTCTGTTGCAATACTCTACAACTGTGCATTCTTTGTCTTTGTTTTTAATTATAGCATTTTTTCGATTTTTACACACAACTGGTTAAATTACTTATTAGGATAAATCATTTTGTAATTTCTTTTACCTCGATAGCATTTAAAAAAATGTTAAGCACCTTTCTTATTTTATTAATAATTATTTAATATAATAAGTTAATTTATTAACTTTTTAATTTTACAAAAAAATTTAATTTTTTAGAGAAAATTATTTTGTAACTTGTTTATCTTTACAGTCTTCTACACATTACTTAGGTACCTTTTCTATTATATTATTTAATTCTCCATCTGCACATTCATCTGTTTTCTTTTTCATTATCTGAACCATGCTTTTCGTTGTTTGTTCATTTAACGTCACTTTATGCTGCTATGGCTAATCGGACGATGCTGCAGTGGGAGCTCTAACTTTTGCCTATCCAGGTTTAATTAGGATAGGGATTTTTAACGAGTACCTGACATCGTACAGACTCGGGACCCCCGTTTAACGTCCCTTCCGAAGGACGGCGTAACTAAGGATTTTTTACTCCCTTAAAAAAATCCTAGGGCCACCTGCCGGGCTACGAACCCGCGATCTTGGGTTTAGTAGTTTGTTACGCTAACCACTAGACCACAGGTGACCGTGCCATGCTTTTCGTATTTTACACCCCTTTGATCCCACTGCTTTTTCGAAGAAATTATATAAAGCCTTTATATTTCATTATTTTCATTATCACATCTCCAATAGTTTATCAATATTTCACATCAATACAAATAAGATTTATTTGACACTTCATTTTAGTTTTCTTCTTCAGAAAGATATATGCTTTTCCCCAAAATGTTTTCGGTCATCAGAGGTTGGAGTTAAAGAAACAGAAACGAATATTAACGACGAAGTTAATCTTCCTTAGTATTCAACATTTATCTAATGTTCTCACCGAAACTAACAACAATAGTCACGGTAGTGTTGATTTTTACACACAACTTGTTAAAATATGTAATTAAGGCTCTTACGAAGAGCTTATGCCTTCTTCCAATCACCTTATCCAAGCTTTTCTATTGTTACAACCCTCTGATTCTACTACTTTTTATGACAGTCTGTATATTTTATTATCACATATTTATTTAGATATCAAGATGTCATCCTTACAAATATTATTTATTTTAAACTTTATTTTAACTCTGTTCTCCGGGAGGATCTATTTTTCATCTAAAGATGTCTTTGGTCCTCCGAAAATATGGTCGTGGCATGATGAAATATAGTATTAAACCGCTATCCGCTCGAGAGTGGAACTAGAGAAAAAGAAAAGAACGTTAATGATGAAGTTAATCTTACCTAACCCTCAACATTTATGTAATGTTCTCTGAGCAACTCAACAACTATAGCCGACACTATCGTAAAAGTTAAATATGGATGCTATGGCAAGAATAATGACTAACTTTAAGGGAATTAACTTGGCTCATCTGTAATTAAGAAGTTAACAAATATATATAATTCAAGATTACGTCGTTACTTCGGACCGTAATGAGATATTGAACCGGAGCTGAGGACGGGCTTAAAGATCGGGTTTTTACTGAGGGCGTTAAATCCCACCATAAAGGCAGGGGTAAAGGATCTCGCTCGGCATTCTTAACTCCATCATAAAGAATAATATATTCATAATAAACGGGCAGAAGAATGAGCCCGTTGGAGGGAAAGAGATCGGGACGGTGAATAACTCGGCCCTAATGAGTTATAAATTAGCCTGGGACGAGCTAATGAGACGCGACAGAGGCGAGAGATTTGTCCCTGATAGCGGAATCATCCTAACTCCTCTCCGGCTCCCGCTCTGCATTATTCATCCCTCGCCCTTCCGAGATTGAGTTTATGCCGTACAGAAATTGGATTTATGCCGTCAACGGGAGATATGTGTTCCTCCGGGCAACTAACAAAGACCCGACGCAGCCTGACTTCGTTCTCCTCGCTGTATGCTCATTGCCGTTATGGTTGTCTTGCAACAGGGTTTAACAGGCAATAGACGGGTCCGTTTCGGCCACTCCAATCCTCGACGACAATCCATGCAGGCCTTGTAATGATGATATTAGTTTATCCAACACGCTACCTAAATACTTATACAGAAGATCAACAAGGAATTAGGCACGTACAATGGAGAATACAACTATAGGAAAACTAAGGAAAAAAAAATCTTTAAAAACGTTACCAAGATTTATTTATGAGTTTTCAAATATCGACTCAAAGTAGATGATAAGGTTGATAAGACAAAAAACTGTGTTGGCTACAACGACTAATTTGTAAGAAAATAACGGCCCATATAAAAAAAAATGTATTTACCTGTTCATACTTATGAATGTGGGATGAAGAAAATTTTCCTCGAACATGGTAACTTTGATACAGAGCCTTAAAGGAAAAGGTAAAGAACGGATCTACCCTTTGCTTTGGTATTTGCAGATATTAAAATATTCTACGATTGTACGTATAACTAAAATAACATCGATATGCCTCACTGGACTGTTGTTTTATCTTTCTAGGAGGTAAGAAAATACGACCTGAATAACCTATAAGGTTATTAAAGTAAATGTATATATATATATTTTTTTTTAATTTATATATTTTTGTATATATAATATATTGTAATTTACAGAAAATACAACCATACCGAAAAGGCACTGCTGATTCCGCTTTTTTATTTTTTCAAGTAATTTAAGAATTCAAAAAATAACATTTAAAAAAATTAAACCATTCTTGTATTAAATAATTGGATCTAGCCTGTAAATTATAAACCAATATTTCATACTATAGAGGAAGAGCAGCCACAACATTGCCGCAGTAAATCAAACTCGATACCCAAAGCAAGAAACGTCCTTCCGCCCTCAGGAAAAAATATAAGGGCAGGTGAATCTTCCGGTTGTTGTAAAAACAGGGCATTTACTACACAGGCATTTGGTGAACCCAGTAGCAGCGTCGAATAAAAACTTTGGTTTGGGTGGCAGGTTCCTTCCTAGGACATTTTTTCTTCCTTCTTCCTGTGTTCCATGTAGATCTCAAAGGACTTCTTCCCAGAGAAAGGTCATGTGACAGATCTAAATGGCGATAATGAAGACGGATTTTCGGATACAGTAGACGTGTCAACATATACTAGTATTAAGGGTTTCCGGTTTATACTAAACAAATATTCAAGTTTTAGTTATAATACAGTCATTTATACCAATACTGCTAACAAAGACTTCGTCCCAGAAGAAAATTTAATATAAATTATAAAGCATTTCTTCTAGCTAAATGTTGAAATTAATGAAAAACATTCTTGGCTGTTCCGTAATTATGGCGTTTTATAAAATAAATTAATAGAAAGGAAATATGATTTCATGGATAATATTAGGTTTTTGCAGGAAATCTAATCTTACTAATATTATAAATGTGAAAGTTTGTATGTTTGTCTCTCTTTCACGCAAAAACTACTGAACGGATTTGGATGAAACTTTACAGTAATATAGGTTATACATCAGAATAACACATAGGCTATAGCAAGCGCGGATTTAGGGGGGCGCACGGGGGCACGTGCCCCCCCGACAGTTTTTTAGGTACTGTGGAGAATCCATTATAGGACATAAGTAAATGCAAATCAACATGATAATAGTTGTTAAAATAACAGAAAGAACATTAGTGAGACTATTGTTTGATATCCTACTAAGCTTACTAATATTATAAATGTGAAAGTTTGTATGTTTGTCTCTCTTTCACGCAAAAACTACTGAACGGATTTGGATGAAACTTAACAGTGATATAGGTTATTCTGATGCATAACCTATATTACTGTAAATAACACATAGGCTATAGCAAGCGCGGATTTAGGGGGGGCGCACGGGGGCACGTCCCCCCCCCCGACAGTTTTTTAGGTACTGTGGAGAATCCATTATAGGACATAAGTAAGTGCAAATCAACATGATAATAGTTGTTAAAATAACAGAAAGAACATTAGTGAAACTATTGTTTGATATCCTACTATTGTTGTAAATGCGAAATTTTATATATATGTTTGTTACTCATTGACGCAAAAACTACAGAACGGATTTGGGTGAAACTTTACAGTAATATAGGTTATACATAATAATAACATATAGGCTACAGTAAGGGCAGATTTAGGGGGGGCACTGGGGCAGACCAAATTTCACGCGAGCGAAGCCGCGGGCAAAAGCTAGTGAATAATATAATTATAACAATTCTATCATCTAAAATTACTAATTTATCTATACTTAAATTACTAATCTATACAACTTAAAGAAGCTATTTGATCGATTATCGGGCATACCATGGAACAAAAAAACAGAATTGAATCTTTTTTTTTTTAAATGAGAAAACCAATCCTTGATCTTAAAACTGATTATCAGGATTAAAACTTCAAACTGATCATTTATATTACTAAAATCATCTAGGACTGAGATTAAAACTGAGATACAAAAGAGATAAGATATATCTACAGCAATCTACCGTAAGAAAATTACATCAGCATAAGATGTAACCGATAAAATTGGATTAATGGTAAATTAGTGATACGCATATATACATAATAATATAATACAAGTAATGGTAAAAATGTACTGGAATAGTTAATGAATATTTGGTTTTGATACATAATATAAATATGCTAGAAAATATATGCAAAATATATTAATTAATTAGAAAAAAAGGATACCTAAAAAGAACTGTATTGAAAATAAATGGAATAAATGCTATAAATGTAAAGCTAAAAAATAGAATTGTAGAGTAAATTATTTTTTTTTTCTTTATATTTTCATACTTGTGAAGTATTTTTTTTGCTTCTTTATATTTTCATATTGATGCTTTGACACATTGAAATTTTCTCAATTTTTTTTTGGCCTTTATAAAAGCAAAGCCCTCAACTCATCAAACCCTATGGTTTGCTTTATAAAATTTTGTTTCTAATTGTAGATAAATAACACACACACATACACACATTGTTGAACGATGTTAATAAACAATATAGAACTAGCCCCAAATTTATCGAATGCACTAGGTGACAGCCATCACAATTACATTCTTGTCTCTTAAGAGCTCATTTCCTCAGTATTCTCATTTGTGTTAAAGTTATTGCATTAATTAATCATACAATTATATTTTTGTATTGTTACTACCTTACCTTAATGCTTAATTATTAGTATTCTCTTATCTTATATCATTTACTTCTGTCCTTATAGCATTATATGCCATGCTTCTGTCATTTACCTGCATTATAAATTTGTCTTATCCTGTGACTCGGATATAATTTTAACAATAGATCTTATATTTGATTTGAAACGTCAATAATTTTAAGATTAAGAAGTACACGACCTTAATTACAAGACTTAATTAGTTGTATTTGAACATCGATGCTCTTATTATATGCAAAAAGTTGTCACGTGGGACAATTTTAACTTTGACGCCTAATTTCAATAAAAACGATTTATTTAACTCGTATATCGATTTGAAAAAAACTCGACCATTTGAAGAAACATCAAGGACTAAAATGAGGCATACTAACCGTTATTTCACTGATACGAACTGATTATACATTAACAAAGAAGTTAAAGAAATCAGGTGTCGCGTTTAAATTAATTAACATAATGTAAAACAGTCTACAAGTTTTACATAACATGTAAATTACCGATAATATTAGCTGCTTTCCTATCAAGCGAAGCAGAACTATCTTAATTTACTTAATGCTATCTGCCGATTGAACAAGCAGACCTTTTGCTGAATTATCGACCGGATTCCGAGGATAGTCTGTCGTTTTGTGGTTTGTTTAGCAGCTGATTAACACACCGCTTTATAATGTCCACTATTGAGGACTTACACACGACTTGAGGAGAAAGAAACCCCGTTGGTACCTGTTCACAACCATTACGTAAACCTCGGGACAACCCGTCTCTAAAAAAGTTACCTGTTACGGTTCGATTTTATAATTTTACATGAGCAGAGGACGGCATGTTTCGATGTCGGTTTTATGTACAGTAAAAACTTAATGAGAAACAGCGTCTATTCTTCTTATGCAGGACCTGAAGGATAACCAGCAAAAAAAGAACTAATAAAGTTAAAGGTTATGGGAAAATTCAGCTTTGTAAACTGTTTTTTTCCTTCCCGTTAAGGGAAAATATTGTCGTATGCAGTTACAACTTGTGATAAAAGTATTTCATTTCAGAACTTTTCTGAAATATAAAATTATTTTACTTGTAGCTCTTAAAAATTTTATTATCCATCAATCAGGCACATTGAATATTCACATAAGGAGTATTAGCATCATAATCATTTACTCCCATCATTCTCTAACGAACGCCAAAAAGCCGATTGAATATGTTGATGGGTCCTTTCGTTGCCGGTAATCAATTCTACTCTTTATCTTTAATTAAATTTTTTTGTTATAATCATTTGGGGATATTTTGTTATCAGCGATGAGAAGAGTGGTATTATTCATCATTTCTTCTTTAAGATATTTTTTTTACATGCAGTTTACCTTACTGCCTCTGAATCCGTCTAGGTCAAGTTTTCTATTCATTCATGTTGAAAGTTTATTACTGACAGTGTTTGTTAATGTATATCTTTTAATGTTAATTTTTGAAATTGTTTTTTCATTATCGATAAGAACAAAAGCATAGCGTGTTTGTATTTCTTGTTTCAGATTTTTCTAAAGACATCTGAAGCGGAGTGGCTCAGTGGTAGAGCACTGAATTGCCATGCCGGAAATCCTGGTTCAAATCCCGCTGCTGGCATGACTTTTATTTAGTCTGTTTGCAACCGGAGATAGATCATATAGGATCTAGGACTCTCCTGGGGCTCACCCAGCCTCTATAAAATATTTTAAAAATAGGGTAATCAAAATAACGGGGTAAAATCTGGCGGTTGAGCGTGACCTTGGACGAGTCATCTCCTTGCAGAGACGTTGTCCATGAAACAGTACAGTCTCTACCATGTACTGAAACCAAGAACCGTTTTTAATGGTACAGGTTTTTTTTTAACACCTGCAGCACAACAACCCGTGAAGGGCCTAAAATTTGTATTTTTTTTGGTTCCCTACATAAATGTATATTCTTTTTTTTTTTCACAATTTACCGGAATCGGCTGACACTTGATAGTTATTCGAGCACTCCAGCGGTTAAAGTGAACCGACGAACTGGTAGAAGAGAGATTGAGCTATGAAGATGATTAGCCGTGGAAGCGAACACTAATGAGGAAGTTGGTCGTGACCGCGGGTGTCTTGACCCCAGCCACACCTGAGCACTGTCACCTGCTCTACGTCGCTAAAGGTCGTAGTCATCCAGCTAAGGATCGCTAAGTTCATTTAGCAGCCAATCTTACTAACCTGGTGAAAGTATTTCAATTAATTATATCGTAAAGTGGTATCTACGAGCTCTTACATTTTAACAATTCCTAATGAATGGGGCATTAGTCAGTAGGCGCTTACTCTGTAATAACATTAGAATGCGGTTATGCTTTGTTATAAATTTAAATTCATTGGTACTTTTGTAAAATGATAAAGCATAGATTGAAAAAAAAAAAAAAAAAAGAAAAGCAGTTCTGAGGAATGCCTAAAGAGGTGAATACTCAAGACTTTTCTATAATTCTTTCTTATAAAATTAAAGTGTGTTCTTTCTATGATTTATCAATCAATTTTATTCTGAATCATTTAAATTTCAAATTTAAAGTACTTACAATCCTCATAGACTCAGAAGACAAAAGACTGCTCGCCGTTTCAGGCTGCTCCGACTGAAAGTGGAATAACCATTTTTCCTTAACAGGCCGATAAACAAACAACTTATTTGTTTTAGTTTGTAAATATAAGCATATCCGACTTGAAAAAAGTTTCTTTCATCAACTAATCTGATAAAACCACATAAATATCAAATTTAAGGAGGTATTATGAAATCATATTTTATTTTGTGTATGGGGAGGAAGAATAGTGATTATTTTCAATAATATGTAACAGTTACAAGACTAAAGCTGCTTCAACACTCACTAGACAAGTGACACCTCTAAGCTCCAAATTAATTACAAAAGACTCATACACATACAATTATAAGACCTATTTGGACTTACTGAGTAGAGCTTCGGGCCCCACCAAGTCGTCGAACTCCTCTCATATTCAATCCTTACAATCCAAAATCCTTCGTAAAATCCTCAAATCTCCTAACTTTGTTACAAATATAGTAATCCATAACGACCACGATGATGAAGAGTTTTGTTATTGACATACCATGGTGCTATTGTGACAAGTCTAAGTATTTTTCATTGAAATGTTTGTAGTCGTTTTCTGTGAGTCAGTTTAGTCATAACGTAAATTTGTAATGTCCAAGTCCAAACTGGTTTTAAGTAAAAGACATTTAACTTTTGCGTTATAAATCTTTTTAAGAGATTTTTTTTTTTTTTAAAGGGGAAACGGAAAAGATCAACCAGTTATTGATGTTTAATTGTTTGTTCATTTAACGTCACTTTATACTGCTATGGCTAATTGGACGATGCTACAGAGGGAGCTCTAAAGTTTGCCTATCCAGGTTTAATTAAGATAGGGATTTTTAACGAGTAGCTGACATCGTACAGGCTCGGGATCCTCATTTTACGTCCCTTCCGAAGGACGGCGTAACTAAGGATTTTTTACTCCCTTTAAAAAATCCTAGGGCCACCTGCGGGGCAACGAACCCGCGATCATGGGCTTAGTAGTCGCCCCTTTGATGTTTTAAGTTATTAGTAGAATTCATTGCACAATAAATAAAACTATTTTAGATAATTAGAATAATTCTTGTATCAAAGCAATTCTAACTTTTAAACTAAAGTTGATCAAAGGAAATGGTATAACTCATGAACAGGTCGCTAGGTGGTGCCAGTATCAAGTATGTTGCTGAGGCGAACCCACCAGTTTATCCCCTACCAAAAGTCTCTAAATGTGGCTAACGAAGTTTTTACTTAAAAAAATAATAATGAGAAAAACATTCACGTATCATAAAAAGAGAGTCGCCTCCTTCATGTCAATATTGTAGTGTCGCTCTTACGGTGAAACATGTTTTGTGAAATGCATTTTTTGTTAAAATGCGTATCTTCCAATACAAAATAAAGTAGGACTCGCTAGCTACCATCGCTTTGGTATTTCAGTTTCCTTTAAACATTTTTTTTTTAGGTTCCCAGGTTTTAGGTATATTTCGTGGCATTCTCTGCGCCCGGTATTTAAACATATTATTATGAAAAAAATATATATAATTCGAATATCAATAAATAGAGTTTACGGTTTAATAAAGAACTGAAGATGCATCGCAAAGAATGTGGGTAGAAAAGAGTAGCGGGGAATCCTGCATGCATCCATCACACCGTTGTTATTTTTTATTTTTTTTAAGAAACTCTAAATTGAATCAAACTGTGGCATTGACTAGCACCCACCCTTCTTATTTACAGAACTACTTTCACTCTTCGTTCGTCTACTAAGAATAACGGACCACCGAAAGCGGAGTTGAGCAGAGGTGTGCCAAGCTCAGCTGAGTGGAGCGAAATGGAGTCAGATGCAACCGAATGCCTAGTGGGCCTTAGCTCAACCAGAAACAAAAATTAAAAAAAATATAAACCCAAGGAAGAAAAGTATTTGCTAATTTGGTTATATATAAATACAAAGGTTTGCTTGTTTACTTTTTATTCCTTAATACATGCAGTCTAATCAGTTCTTTCTTATCAGTGTTCTAAAATATTTCAAACACCCATATAACATGGGTGACATAAATGCATTACCTACATAACTTATAGTATAGAATAGAATAGAATAGAATAGAATAGAAAATAAACTTTATTCTGGGACCAAGTCCCTTTAGAATAACAATAATGGACAAATTAAAAAACATAACATTCATCTGGCCAGAAGGCTACATAATAACACAAAACATGAAATAATCAAGTGTGAACAAAAACATTGTAAAAATAGAAATAGATAAGAAAAAAAATAAGTAAAATACAACGAACTTGACTGCTTTTTAACTAATTGTAAAAAATAAATATATTTATATTACCAAAATAATGATTAATAATATTAATACAGTAGTTGATGACGAAATTACTAACTAAGATAATTGATTGGCATAGTATGCGATAATATATTTAAAAAGTCGGTATCATCGTTGATGTAGGAAAAATAAACAAAACAAGGGTAGCGGGATCGAGTTTACAATACTGTTATATTCAAGCATACCTTTGACCTGCTTGGAGAGCGACTTTTTGAGATGCCAAGAGATGATGGAAAAGCAGGGATTTGAATGAAGCTAGTGAAGAGGAATGGCGGATGAAAGGAGGGATTGAATTCCACACAGTGGTGGAGCGGGCGAGGAAGGAGCGCTCGAATGCCTTAGTTCTGTGGGAAGGAATGTAGAAATCGGAAAGGCGAGATCTTGTTTTGTGCAGCTGGACAGAGGATTTGAATGGGAGGAGACTATAGATATATGAAGGGTGTTGCGAGTTGATGGATTGGTATAGAAAAACGCTAAGGAAATATTGTCTACGGATGGGAGGGAAGAGCCACTTTAACTCATCATAGTGATGTGACACCCGGGATCGCCTCGGAGTACCAAGGACAAATCTTAAAGCGCAGTTCATTATTCTTTTTAAGCGGCTCTCAAGCATTTTCGAGAGGCCCCCGTATACCACACTACAGTAGTCGAAGTGGGGGAAGATGAGGGATGATACGAGCAGCTTCCGAGTAGGTTGAGTAAGGAGATGCCGGGAACGATGGAATAATTTTAGGGAACTAATTATTCGTCGGGATATTTGGGTGACATGTGGTTTCCAGGAAAGGTTTTGGTCGATGGTAATGCCTAGGTTTTTAACGGAGGAGCTGAAACTGATGGGGTGGTCGTTTAGGATTAATGTTGGAAGGGTGGGGATAGTTGCAAGGAGAGAGTTGGAACCTAGAACGATGGCCTGGGTTTTCATTGCGTTCAGTTCCAGTTTGTTCAGCTTTGCCCAGGTACTGATTCGATCTAGGTCTTGCTGAATACTGGCGAACGCATATGAAAGCCCGGATGGAGGAAAGGATAAATAGATTTGGAAGTCGTCAGCATATAGATGGTAGGAACAGTGGTGAACAGATTTAGGAAGATCATTGATGTAACAGTTGAAAAGGAGAGGAGAGATGCTTGAGCCCTGAGCCACACCTGAGGATAGAGTACGGAAACAGGAAAGGGGTTGGTTGGGCATAGAGACCGCTTGGGACCTATCAGAGAGGAAGGATTGGAACCATAGAATAGAACTGTAGGAAAAAGACAATGACTTTAGTTTGGAGAAAAGGATAGAATGGTCCAAGGAATCGAAAGCTTTAGAAAAGTCTAGGAGGATTAGCACGGTTATTTGTCTGTTGTCCATGGCTTTATATATGTCATTGGTGATTTTGGTAAGGGCAGATTGAGTGGAAAAACCAGGGCGAAAGCCTGATTGAAGCGGAACGAGGAGTTTGGACTGTTCGAGAAAATTTGATATTTGAGACTGGACTATTCTTTCGAGAGGTTTGGAAAGGTTGGAAAGTAAGGAGATTGGCCGGTAGTCCTTGGGAGATAATGGGGTTGGGGTTTTATTTATCGGATGGACTAGGGATTTTTTCCAGGAAGTCGGGAATACTGCTTTTTGTAGTGAGAAGTTATAAATGAAAAGTAGGACAGGTAGGATATCAATGAGGCATATTTTGAGTAGTTTGACGGGTATCTCATCTAATCCGGTAGAACTGGAGCGGGATTTAAGAACGGAGGAAATAATGTCTGTAGGTGATATGTCTGAGAAATATAAATTGTCGGGGTTGAAAGATGGCGTTGATGAAAAGACGGAGGAGGAGGATTTTGATGAGTTAATTGAGGCAGACAAAAAATATGAGTTCATTTCGTCAGGAGAAGCGGGGAAGGCTCTAGAGGATGTTGGATTGCAAAGGGCGAGCTTTCGTAGGAGTTGCCATTTAGATTTAGGATCGGGAGCAGTGGAAAGGGCTTCGTGGAAGTATTTGGATTTTGTTTGTCTGATTGTAGATTGTGTCAAATTGCGAAGAGCCCTGAACGCTTGGTAGTCATCGGTAAGCCTAGTGCGTCTAAAGCGTCTACGAGCAGCATCACGTTTCCTTTGCAGGTCTTTAATTTTTTGACACATCCAAGGAGCAGGAGGGTGGCGGAAGGTTATGGATTTGAGAGGAGCGTGGGTATCCAGGATGCTTTTAAGATTGGCAGTAAGTATTTCGACCATTGAATCGACGGTGGTACAGGAATAAATTTGGTTCCAATTCAGGGTTTCGAGGGAAGGAGATATATTTTCAGAAGTGAGTCCGTCTAGATTGCGAAATGTTATAGTTTTCGGTAGGATTTCTGGGGTATGAATATTATATGAGATTTGGATTAAATCGTGAGAGGACAAAAAAGGGACAGGTAATTGTGAGGAAGAAAGGAGTCTCTGGGATGAGTCAATGATGAACAGGTCCAACCAGGAGTCAGATCGGAGTGTGTGATGGGTAGGAGAGAAAGAGACAATGGAGAGATGCAGAGAGTAAAAAAGGTTTTCAAGATATATTTTGTCATTTGATTGAACCAGAAGATTGGTATTAAAGTCACCGGAGATTATTATGTGGTCGTAGAGAGGAACATGGTTATAAAGGATCGACTCAAAGATAGGATCAAAAGGGACCAAAGGAGGGCGATACACTACAACGTATAGGAGAGGATTGGGTTTGCATGAAATCTCGACACCAAGGAATTCTATGTGAGGGAAATTGGACACTGGTGAGGAAAACAGGATGCGTGATTTTAGGGAATTATGGACGTAAAGACCTACACCTCCTCCAGTCCGGTCAACTCGGTCGTGGCGGAGGAAGGAATAGTCAGGTAAGGAAACAGTGGAGTATTGCACATTTGGT
Source organism: Arma custos (assembly GCA_037127475.1). Lineage (NCBI taxonomy): Eukaryota > Metazoa > Arthropoda > Insecta > Hemiptera > Pentatomidae > Arma > Arma custos. Next base: position 19,094,386 of record CM073759.1, on the reverse strand, counting down.
AGCAATATTCCTCCAGTTTTTGTGATATCACTGCAGACATGACACGCAAATTAGTTTTAAATCTGTATTAGCTGGTGCATCCCCATCTCTACACTTTTGTATTAAATGAGCTCGCAACACATGCATGAGATTATTCTTTGTACCCAGAAGACCTGTGGATTATAGAGTGCTAATGTTATAAGCTGTTATACCCTTTAATATATGCCTTTATTTTCGTATCATTGCATTGGCGAAATATCTAGAGGCTTGTCTACGAAGATCACCTTTCAGCTTCGCACCTGATTGCTAAAAATCCGAATCTGTATCCAAAAAAAATTACAAAATCTACATTCCAGTTTATGAACAAATAAATAAGTTTGCTTCAGTTTCTTAGTTTTTATCCTTCCCTTAGCGATCTCCGTTACAGAATATTTCATAAAACTTTAATATTTATGGAATTAATTGTTTGACCTGATTAATGATGAGCTAAAGAATTCCGAACAAGATTAAGACAGTGAAGTAATAAATGAGACAGAAGCCCTGTCCCATTTGAGAAATGAGGTCTGGGTGACTCCACCTCCAAGAGAAGTAATCCTAGGATGTCCATTGATCGACACGCTACAGAATTCCTCTCCCATTGAGGAGGATAAGAAGGAAACACCGACTCAGGGTATCCTTTCTTTATAATTTTAGTGTAGGTGAAAAAAAAAGGAATAAGTAATCTTTCAATTCAGTAGAGATCAAGAGGTGTTTGACCCTATAGAGACTCCTTTCATTATTAATCAACTATAAACTTGTAAAACATTTAATTTCCAAAGAAATGTAAATACTCAATATTTTAAAAAAAATGTTCAGCTACTTAAAATTCTTCAGAATGCAGAAATTTATGGCGAAAATGCTAGCATTATTGCCAGTCTATATTGCAGATAGGAAGCAAAAGTGTGAATTATTAAATTAAGCACTAAAAATGTGAATACGGTAAAATATGTGTCTTATTTCCTCTACACTGTAACGTATATTTTGAGGAAATATTTTAAAAAGTCATTTGTTGAGTGGAGAGAGAGAGAAAATTAAAAAATCCAAATAATGCTAATGAAACCTCCTTGATTGCTGATAGAACAAGTGAAAGTAAAATAGAACAATTAATAATTAAGTAAGATGGAACAAGTAAAATAATGGCATTTACAGAAAGTCTTAATCTATGTAAAGCTTAATCTATGTAGATCAACAAATCAAGTAGAAAGATTGAACATAGGATTTTATGATATATAATATTAATAGCTAATTGGTATTATTGCGACCTAGAATAGAGAGTAGAGGCTATCTGGAATTTACCATCCTCTAAGTTAGTATTCCAGTAAAACTAGCGGGTAATTAATCGTAAGCATATAGTAAACTATACTATTATTAACATTATTATTTTTAATTGAATGATAATTGTTGACCTTGATAATATATGTGGAAGAAAGTGGTCCGGGTAGAAGTCACAATGAATTTCTCGTAGAATTGGAGAAAAACTTTATTGATTAGCCAACATTTCGACCTACTTATCATTTTTATTGCCTGTATTCACCTTACTTTTGTTCATTTATATTTAATATGTTTTAATATATTTGTACCATTTTTATTCTTATATTGTCTGTATTTTGCATATAGCCCTGAAGAAGACCTACAAAGTAGGTCGAAACGTTGGCTAATCAATAAAGTTTTTCTCCAATTCTACGAGAAATTCATTGTGACCTCTACCCGGACCACCTTCTTCCACATATTATTTTTTAAGCATGAAGTAGTAATATAGTGGTATAATTTTAACTTTTAAGTCTTTTTACAATTGATTTTTTGTACTATACATCTAACAGAAGATAATAATAAGGCTTGACAAGCCCGAATTTACAACCATCTGTCCAAGGACTCTAACGGAAGAGAAGTTTCTGAAAAATGTATACCATCAAATGTGTATTTCTATATTAAATTAATGGAATTTTAATTAAATGTGTTACTTGTTTAAATAAAGTTCGAACATAACTTAACAGTTCCAATATAACCTGCTGGGTGTTTGCTTTTACATCAAAATGTCATTAAAATGGTCATAAAAGAGCAGCAATCATTGTAATAGTAATCAATTTTATATCAACTTTAGATTCCGAAGGTTCAGTTCTTTATTGCAGGTGGGTTTATTAATGTTGTGGCACATTTACAAAAGTCATATATTATAAATTTAACTGCTAAAAATTCGTTTATTTTGTTCACCTTCCTATAATAAATAATAATTACATGGTGGTTGTTAATTAACAGAAAACGAGGTCAATCTTATCGGCCTGTTTTATTGAAAAATAAAACCACGCTATTAATATACGGCATGCCATTATTTCTGAATAATAAAAATACCACTAATGCGTTTTTTTGCCATGGCAAATGAATGTTTTTCGATTTCTGCGGAGGAAATGAATCGGGCGATCCTGAAATTGATGTATGAACTCACTCTGCCTTCGGAGCGAAATTCCACCGATCAGAATTGAGGTACAAATAAAGATGGCCATCATTTAGGTCGTACAAGGCATTTGTCAAGTTTGGATTGATGTACGAGACTAAACCAATTTGAGATAATTATAACAAATACTTTCCCATTAGACTTTATACCTGGCATCTGTGAAAAATTATCAAATTTTAATAATGCAATCCATATGTATATTAAACGCCTAAGAATAGTAATAAAAGAAGGAGTTATGTGTTACAACTAAATTCGAAAAAAAAAATACTAGTGAATTCGTTGTTTGTTTCTCATTGACATATTCACTGAAGCCAAGCCAGTTCGAATCCTGCCATTGCGGTTTGAAATCTATTTCGTAGCGAACTCGAGAATTATTCGTACCTTCCTATTTGGATAAGGATGCTTGTTAAACTATAGCAATTGTCCAGAATATTTGCCTATACAGTACGACATTACGTTAAACTCTATTAAAAAATGATAAAGATTTATTTGAAAACTTTTATGATGGAACGTGCGCTTGTTTTGTAAACTTATATACGTCAATCTATTAAATCCCTGTTAATGAATATGTAGAAAATTGACCTGGATATCAACATATAGATTATGGAAATGAAAAAAGTTTAAAAAGAATTAAAGTATGCTATATATGTATTTCAAGGTAAGTGATGGTCCGGGTGGATGTAAAAAAAAATCCTCTTATACAGCAGGAAGAACTGTTTATTGGAAAGCCGATGTTCCGACCCATATAACAAGTCTTCTTCAGGGCTAGTCCGATGGGTGTTGACACTAGCCTGGATATATTTTACTTATGCTTTCATAAACTAATTGCTGCAAAACTTATTTAACAGTAATATTGTTTTCATAGTACTTTACAAAAGAGGTAATTCAATCAATTACCGGAATTCAATCATAAAAATTGTTTTCGATCGAAAGAGAGTTTCTAACACCTTCTAGGTCAGTTTCAGATAAATGTCATTTCCAAAATAAAAACACACAAGAATCTATTAATGTCCAACGAAATTAACACTCCGGTAATCGCATGTCATCTGAGAGATTCCAGAGAAACATTTATGGTTGTTGCCAGAATATGTTCAAACTTGCAAACCCTTCCCTCCTTCTATCCTCCTGCCCTAGTAGTAGCTACATGTGTAGTGTGGTTTGGGTTTTCTTCTGGACAAGTGATTAACTCGAAATTAGCTGAATCATCTGTGAGATCCTACGCGACTACTGGGGGGAGGGCGATGGTTGGCCTATGGTGGTGTTTTTCTCCTTACTAAATATTGCTGGCATCAATGCCCAAGTAATATTTTTATGGAATGGGAACGAGATACCAGTTAGGCAACTTATTCTAAGACGTCTCGGGATAGAATGACTATAAGAGCACCTTCAGAGGAGAAGAAAAATCTTACTCCTCCCACCGCAATGTTAAGCAGATTGCTTCTATAACCAGATGAAACTGCTTCTATTGTTGAAACAAATGAAGATGCAGCAGAAGCTACTTCTCGTAAACGGTGTTCACATTGTCAAAAAAGACAGAAATAAGGTACACCCAGTACAGATGTAAAGATTTTGGGCAGTATTTATGCTTAGGTGCATATTGTTCCTTTATTTGTGCTGATGGTTGTAGTCGCAAAAAAGACTGATACGTTTTTTTACATAAAAAAAGTATTATTGGCAATTAATTTTTGATTATGTGTATATACTTTAAATTTATTTTCATATTGCATATGAAATATTTTGTAAACCTATCTATTTATTATTTTATATTTTAAAATTTTTCCTTATTGTTTTATTTTTTATATTTCTTCATATTTTTTTTAATAAACATCCATGACTAGAGATTTAATTATTTCAATCATTTTACCAATTTTCTATAATGTTAAAGTAATCTTGTAAATAATGGGACAAAATAGAAAAGGCATCTCACAGATGACATGCGACTACTTATGTTCCATTTAAAGGCGCGACTACTGAAGTGTTAATCCTGATCCCTATCAATTTCTCGTTCAAAGATCCTATATCTTACTAGTGTTTCCTTTTGCATGATTCACTCACAATGTTTAAATTTTACTTTTTGGACATACAATTAAGTGAAAGTGTCCTGCTGACGCAATTTAATTTTCACCCACACTTCACAAGGATATTATTTTACAAAAATCATATCTTAATTTGTTTTTCAGTATTAAATATCTTAGAATGTACTTTACTTCTAGAAGAGTATTGCAGTTGATTAAGAGTTTGAAAAAAAAAATGTTCAAGTTCTAATAACTCCAAAGACCAATGAATTACTCGTGATTCGTGTTGAAGATGACTGTTACGGTATATTAAATGTCAGATGGACCATGCTTTGCCATCAATCAAATAGGTTTCTTGAGGCTAAAACCTAGAAAAATTAATTATTCAACGTTTTGTCAAATCAGGGATCATCAGAACTTATGCTAAAAGAAATACCATATCAAAGAAGACAAAGTGCATTACATGTCTTGTCAATTGTCCAAACAGACCCATCCAATAGAGACAGTAACTTTTCTCCAATACATTCCACAAACAACTAGAATTGTTGAAATGGATAGGTAGGGTAGCTTTTCTATTCGATGCTACCTGGACTTCCACTATTATAGAGAGTTGAGGCTTAGCTTTTTGTGATTTTTCTCATTGCATCTCTTTTTGAGTTTTTGCTCATTCTTATTGATTTAATAGCGCTTGTGATAATGTACCTGTGTATATTTAAACATATACAATCGTTCTTACCACAGGATTCTTGGGACAAACATGCAGTTCTTCTGCTTAAGGTAAGCGAGTTCTATATTGAGAACTGGAACAGGTAAGACTGCTATCATGTGGCCAAGACATGTTCTGGTGCCGAAGCTTCCTCCGTTACTCCTAACAACCAGGGGATCGTGAGGGGTGACACAACGGAAGTGAGCGAGCTAAAGCGTGAGTTAGCTAAGAGTTTTGAGCCACGAGCTGGCTGAGGCATGGCTCCTGTTACATCAGCTCGGCTCAGCTTGCAGACCGCCTGCCGCTTCAGCTCAGCCGCTAATACTTGCTAAGTAATACTACAAGGATGTCTGCTTAAACTTTCAAAAGGGTTCCAAAGAATTTCCTCCATTCAAATCTGCGCCCACAAAATTATTGTCTACTCCTCTAATCCTACCAGTCAGTAGTAATCATCATAAACCAGTGATCAGTTTCGATGCTGCATATTTGATGTTATTGGAGATCGAACTGAAATTTTATAACCTAAAGAAACCTTATATGAGATCATCTAGGTAATGCTTGAAATATTTTTTTATTTATAAGTAAAACTGCTTTACCATTATATCGCAAACGGAAATAAAAGTATCCTATTGTAATTGCAAATATAGTGGATATAGGATCCTAATGTACATTCCCAATCCTCGGGTATGTGAGGCATGTCAGCCTATTGCAGGTCGCTCACAAGGACCGGGCAAAGAAAACGTGTTGTAGTTTTCCATGAAATCTATGCCCCACGAAGGTATGGTCCAGAGACAGGGTGAAAAAAGAAATAGCCTACTAATCCGTAGTTTATGATCGATATGCCATTGTCCTTAAACTCAATTGTTTGTTGGTAGGAAAGGTTCTGATAAATCGGTCATAATGGCACTGATTATGGAACTATGGGCTGCACTATGGAAACCATGGTTCAAAGCAATGTGAAGTTGGGTGATCTCCTCCTGGCAACATGTGGTTAGGGAAGTAATTAAACCATAAAACTTGTAACCATATTAAGCCCCAACTGAAAAACAAATAAGAAATCTGCTTAAAGCTATATCAAAAAATCTCTAAATATTAAATAATCTGTAAGAAATATTCGAGGGACAGTGTTTTTAATATTCATCAAATAGAAATTTCATACAAGACTATTGTATGATTCCTAACTTTTCTTTTATCTTCAATGAATAGCTTCACCATAGGTGGATTATAAGATAAGCGTTGATCTAGATGAAGTGGATTCATCATGATTATTCATTTAGAGTGTATCTTATTAAGTGTATGGAGACTGCCAGATTTTCCAGAAAACAGAATATTGATAAAGAATATTGCAATAATGAAATAAATCGAAGTAAAATTTTGTAAAAGAGCTGTAATGAATGGTGAAAAATGATGGAACTGTATTTTGAAAAAAGAAACATTTAATATTATGTTTTTTATTAATAATAATAAAAAAAGACCAACCAGTATTCATAAAAATCCACTCCATTATAATAAATGGAGATCGCGAAATTTATTCATAAGATATAAAATTAATGCTTAATGTTAAATAAGCCACTAGGAAATTTATTTGAATATAGTCGTATGTAAATTATTACAGCCTGGTATATTATTAATATACACAGGAATTATAGATACATCACAAGTGGCTCCTTTCCGCCAAAATGATTTAGTTGACGCTAATTCCCTCATGAGTCCCTTTCAGATGTCACGATTACGACAGGAGCGCTTAGAGTTCCGCCAACCTGAAAAATGCAATTTATTAGCCCTTTTTTTAGGCCTACCGACTTTTTGAATTGTTGCCGACAGGGGTCTATGCAAATGAGGGGGATTAGAATACCATAAAAGGGCATTAGAGTGAAGAAATTAACTCTATTAAAGCCGCTGCATTCCAATTTACCAACGGTTCGGAATGGCCTTTCTCGGGTCGAGACAGGAACTCATGCAAGAGCCGCCACTATGCACAGTACCATGGCATTTCTTCTTGGGATTGTTACCTACTCTGAGACCTATCCATAGTAAAAGTGTGTTGATTACAAATATTATATTTCCGCGAAAGAAGTTCTGCCGTTGATAACGCTGTTCTCCGTGCTTTAGTGGAAGAATATGCGAAACCAACTGTTCAAGGACGGGAAGGGAAACTCAAAGTCAGCAAATCAACCGTTGAGGGCCATCTCAAGGCGATTGGGAAGGTGAGGAAGCTGGAAAATTGCCAGAACTTCCACGGCCTTTTGTGTTTTCAAGATTCAAGCCTCCCTCTCGAAATCTCTGGAACTACCGTTGAACAGTATTGGATATTGAATAGTATATAGCCTTATATTGGACACTCACTGAACACTGAACAGTCCCTTATACTGCCTTTGCCCCAGACTTAGTTGATATTTCACCCCGAGTTTGTACTCGTAAAACCAAATTATGCCTAAATCACCTTCCCAATCGCCTTGAGATGGACATAGACGGTTAATTTGTTGACTTATGGGAGATTATCCTGCCAGTCCTAGAACATCGAAGTTTCCAGCTTCGAACAGAACATCGAAATGGAGAATATTGTCTGGTCATCGTTGAACAAATTTCTGGCCGTTTGGGCTTCATTCCGGCCGGGTTTTAACATATAAAACAGAATTATGTTAAAATCAAGCTTTGACATCTTTATAAAGAATGAATTATTTCCAAGTAGCCTAATTTTACAGGAGTATACAAGCATTTTTCTCCGAAGGAGGATTAATAAGTGTTTACATTTATAAATGTCAAAAGTAAAAAAAAAAATAAACGTTTACTAATTGGAGGGGTAATGTAAGTAGGACATAAACATTTTTTACGGACAACCCAATAATAAAATCGAAATTTTTATTGCCGCATTTTAATGATGCCAGATTCGGGCAAGACTAATAAAGATCCGTATTACGTAACTTATAATGCGGCAATGTCGCAGAAGTATCTTCCTACGCGTTACAATGATGATGAAAGCTTTAATTTCTAACTAAAAGCGAAACTTGGCCTTAGGAGAGAAAATACTAAGACAAAGACAGGAGCCGATTGGTGTTTACATTGGAGCCTGCCTAAACAATGGATTATTAACTGCTCGACAGTTCTATACACCGCTTGACAAAGCAGGTCCCTTTCTAACTCAATTCGGCTCCCGGAGAGCGTCCTTCAGCCGACCAATCAAGAGGCTTTACAGCGCCCGGATTAGTCTTCGTGGGGCCTCGGAGGATGGCGCAACAGCCAATAACTTTGGAGTGTGGCGTTAGCCGGAACGAAACCTAACAGTGTTACTTCATAAAATCTTTCGTATTAACAATAATTATGCCAGGTCATTAATAGTTAAAGTAAAAGTGACTGCTAAGAGGTATCAAGAATACCGTACAACATTACAACAACTGTTAAAGCTCGGTGCGTTTTGCTTCAGATGCACTTTGACAGAAAAACCTTGTAGATCAGTTATGACCTAAAGAATTATATTTGTAATATGAGTTTGTAACTCAGAATATTATTACTTCCTCAGCACAGTTTCCTTGACCTGCCCACCTCATCATAAAATATTGTAGGACATATGAATTATAGAGGAAATTATAGTTAAAAGCATATTTAAGTGTATATAAAAGATAGTATAGTAATTTATTGGATGCATTTCCTTTTTGTGTCTACGAATGAAATATTTTTATTTAAGTTGTTTTAATTTCATTTTAAGTTGTTTGGACTTCTTGAGTTTCCTAGATAATGATATAAAAGATTCTAAAAAATTATTTTCATTTATATGATGGATACATTACATCGTTCTTGTTCACAATATGCAAAGTATACTGTTTATGTATGCTTTGTGAGGTTTTATTTATATTTTGATTACTATTTTTTTTTCAAATTCCAGACGCATTCTACTTGAAAAAGTTATCAATTTCCTGAATTTTTCTACAAATATTTTTTTCAAAATCTAATTAAGAAGGCACTCTATGGCACTACTTCCAAGCAAAGGTATTTGTGAATTATTGCAAGGCGAATGTGCATAAGTTGCAGAATGATTTCTCACAGAATGCTACTGTGAACTAAAATATATGAAATAATTGCTTTTTAAAACTTGGACAAAACTGCATTTTATTTTTTTCTTAAAATATTTATTAGATACCCCTAAGAATCTTTAGAGTATTTTAAATTTTCAGAATGTTTCTTTGATACCTGTGAAAATAGTTCTCAATCGGAATTTATCCCGAGGAATCAAAGTGAGAGTATATAAGACCGTTCTCTGACCACCGATGACGAATGATAGTGACGAGTGGACCTTTTCCTGAAAAAATCCTGAGAAAAATGTATGGCCGAACCAAAGTCGAAAATATACAAGATAAAAACCAAAAGGACTTGTAATAAATCCCCGATTTGGTCTCATATATAAAAAAAGAGGGAAAAAGACGGTCATGTGCATCGAATGGATCAGGAAACACTACCAAGGAAGATACAGGAGGGACGCCCAGACGGTAGAACAGGAAGAGATAGACCGAGACTACGGTGGCTTGAACATGTCGAGGCAGAGCTGCAGAGGATCGTTGAGGTGGTCCATCATGTGCCATAACCCCGTAAAAGATAAATAGGTTCTTTGATACCTGTAATGAAATGAAAACTTTAGCTAAATAAATATAAAATTAGCCGCAGATTCTGCTTTTTCTGTATATTTCTGCTTACACTGAAAGATGTATTAAAAATATAATTATTAAAATGCGTGAGCTCATATTTGTCAATAATTTGGTGTGATGTAACATCTTACAACCTTACAACATCTTATTTAACCTAAATAAGATCTGTACAAGGGAATTTTTTATGATAAATAACAAACCACAATTTCAGTATAACTCATTGCTCCAGCGCAAGTATTCCATGACGTATGTTCTATTTCTTATTTTGTTACGAAGAATTCTCTGAATACACGCGACTAAAGCGAGCAACTACTTGTCGTTGTAATATATTTTTATTCTAGAGTGAAACATACTTCACTGACTATACTATGAATATTTATTTCATCTTATCTTCGATACAAAGTATTGAATGAAAAGAAAACACAATTCTCACATTTATAATTGAAATAAAATTCATATAGAGTCATTTTTAAGGCACACGATAAATATACGTTAGATGATACCCACTGATATTGAATGAACCTTGTAACAGCTTTTTCTTCTGAAAAGTGTTTTTCACTTTCGATACTTAGCATTTGTATCGACAGTATGGATCACTGTCGACCATCAAACTTCAATATACAATTACTGGTTGTTAACCAACCAATTTTACAGTTAATTAAACATTAACGATAATAGCAAAGTTAATTTTACAATCCTTTTATATGAAGAATTATTGAATAGTACGGGATTACCTCATGAGTTCTGCACATATATGAATGTAGTTCATTTGACAAAGGAAGACATAACCTAAAACGCAGTGCAGGGTTATGACAAGCAACATGGACCGGAACTGAACAAAATATATTCCTTGAGTTCAAAGAGGTCTTAGAAAGCCTTATATTTATTATTCAAACAGACTTTGATAAACCGTTTGACCAAGTAAGGGAATCTTAAGTGAACGCTTGCAGTCCTCTGAATCAATTGCTCAGTTTAAACCATTAATCATTATATAGTAACCAACTTAAACATACGAAGTAAAATACACGCCATAAAAAGTGACACCTTAGTCTTTGTAATCCGACTACTGTCAAGTCATTGTAAAGGAGATATTTTCAAAGAACTAGAAGATGTCGTGAGGACTAACTGTTTAAGGGTTAATGTTTTTTCTTTTTGGGTGAGGACTGAAATTATTTTTTTAAAAGATATTTATTGTTATTGTAAAATAATAAATATTGCAAAGATAAATTTATACCTAATCTTAACTTTCAAATTCGAAATTCCATCTACTATATAAATCTACAAACAATACCAGATACACGTTGCCTTTAGAACTCCTAGGATAAGGACCCATAATGTTAACTGACACCATTTACCACGGCTTGTTATAGCGAGGGTATATTAATCCACGAGGTGGAGTGTTATTGGGTTTGACCTTCTGGCATAACTCACACTGCCTCACACACTGGCTTATATCGCGGTATAATCCAGGCCAATAATATAGTCTAATAACCCTAGAAGCAGTTATATCTATCCCGAGGTGGCCTGACTGCGGTAGATCATGGTTTTCAAATATTATTGATCCCCTTAAATGTCTAGGAACGACAAAAGTCCATTCCTCAATGGGGTCTTCTAGCTCTCTCTTCAAAATATTCTTTCGATGGTATAATAACTGTCCGTCCTTTATCAACCATCCAGGGTGGAGTTCTAGGGGCTTCTGGACTCGATAAAATTTCTGATTATACCCTTCGTCGGTCGGTATGGAAGTTCCTGAAGTCGAAACTGGATCAGTAGAAGAATTAGGATCGGAACTGGTAGACAATACTGTGATTGCAGCAAATCGAGAACAAAAAGCGATGACTTTTTCTTCACTATATTGTATTTGAATCAAGACCGCTCCAAGACCTGTATCACTTGTGTCAGTCTGAAATTGGAAAGGCTGTTCAAAGTATGGTCTAGCTAATATTGGTGCTTCAGTCAGTGCTGACTTCAGAGCATTGAAAGAGTCTTCCTGCTCTTCTGACCAGATCCATTTAGCGTTACGCTTAAGCAAAGCTGTTAGTAGAGAGAAGTCTTTTTTAAAACGCTGATACCATCCTGCCATTCCAAGGAATCTTCTGAGCTGTGGGAGGAGGAATTGAAGTAACGGAACCAACCTTATCTGGAGCTACACTCAATATTACCTAGGTAGCCCAAGTACCTAAGTTCATTACAGCAAAATTCGCATTTTCCCGGGTTGATACGTAGACCTGAAACTTTAAGTCGTCGGAACAGTTTCATTAGCATATCCAAATGCAGTTCGAAAGTTGCGCATGCAAACCAAAATATCATCGAGGAAAACGACTACGTACTGGTAAAGTTCGGGTCCAAATATTGCATCGGCTAACCTCTGAAAGGTAGCAGGTGTGGTAGCCCAAAGGGCATAACTTTAAATCTTTATAATCATCTGACAGGAACTGTAAACGACAAATGCCTTGCAAAAATGCTTGCTTGAGGTGAAATATGGAGAGATATCTAGCCTGTCGAAGTCCGTCTAAGAGAGAAGTCATATTAGGCATTGGGTAGGAATCTTTACAAGTGTCTTCATTACCCTTACGGAAATCTATACAGAAACGGTAACCAGATCCCTTACGAATCATGACTACTGGGGACTCCCATGGAGATTGGCAAGGTCTAGTAGACTCTTCATCTTCATCCAACATTCGCAAACATTCACTGACTATTCTATCCAGATCCAACCTTTCTGAGGAATCAAGTGAAGTTTGATATTTCACCTTCTACTAATTGAACATCCTGACGAAACAAGAACTTATTGTCAGTGCCATCCACGACGTCACTTCACGATGATTCGTGCAGATATGGGTGTTAACGATAAAATCCAACCCTAACAGAAACGTAAATAGAAGGGTAGTTAAAACGTAAAGCTTTGTGTCATATTACCGGTATCCAAATATTAAATTCGGGAATTTTCTCTTGAAGGGAACTTCATATCCAATGCTTAAAGCTAATTAAACCATATACAATACTTGAAGATCTGTTTTGACAGCCTGAGTCATCCATTCTGTATAAATGCTCAAAAACATCAATCTTCTTTTCCTTGTCGTTTATGTTATTCTTATACTTCATCATTGCTTCGTAATTTCCAGGTTTTTTTGCTTCTATGAGGACCCAAAATTTTCCCCATTATTCTTCTCCCCAATACTTCCAGTTTGTCTAACCTATAATTGAGTGCTATGCATTCACTTGCAGTGACTTTCTGGTTTCACTACTGTGGTGTAATGTCTTATTTTTGTATTATTTGATAAATACTTCTTATTGAAAATATTCTTTGTTACTGCATATGCTCTTTCCAATGAAGTATCCTTTCATCTATGACAAATTTTCTAATCCATTTTCTTGAATTATCTCTCCTAGATACGTGAACTTTTCGACCTTCTATATTTTCCCAATATCTGTAGCTAAACATTTTGGTGCATTTTTTATGACAGTAATGAATTTATTCTTCTCTGCAGAGATTCTTAAACCTACTGTAGTGACTATCTGTTCCAAGAGATTGACTTATATTTCTGCATCTGATAGATTTTCCGATACTATAGCAAAATCATCTGCAAATGCGAGAGTTTATTTCAATACACTGATTCTTTCTTCCCAGCTTTATAGGCCATACGTTACAGGTTAGTTTTTGATTCCAAATTGTTACTATTTTTTCTAATACACAGATGAGAACTGGGGATAAGCCATTGCCTTGTCTTACACCTGTATTTATTTTAAATGATTTAAAAGTTTCATCCATGAACTTTACCTCATCTTTATGTTTATTAATTATATACCATACGAGAATCACCTGTGGTGTAGAGGTTAGCCCAAGATAGAGGGTTCGCAGTCCAGTAGGTGGCCTCAGGATTTTTATAGGGAGTAAAAGATCCTAAGAAGAATAGGAAAAATTTATGACTCTCTCTAAATCAACAATAAATCGAGTTGATTTTTTACGGCTTTTATGATGATTAATTCATGTTTTTTTTCTTTATCCAGTCACCAATAATAGCAATTAATGCAAACTATTGCCACGAGGTCAATATTTCTGCATTAGCAAGAGGATGTACCATCCCTGAAATCCGAAAACATGCAAGAGACAGGGATCGTTGAGGAGAGCGAATTAAGCCTGCAACTTCATGCTAAACAGCACACTGTTTAGACACTGGAGCTTAGACACAAACACTATAAAGCAACGCATCAATTTTAGTACGGACATAATGCGTTCGTATAAAATGCTTCAAAACGACAGTATGAAGTTGTATATTGTTAAATAATATTTTGTCAAGTTCTTAGCTCCCATTAAATTAAAAAAAAAAATCTGTGACTATAAGTATTATATAAGTGTTATAATATATATTATAATAAGTATTTTATGTTAGAGAAGAATTGGTTGACTGTAACTTCTAATATAAGGAAGAAATAGTTGGGGGTGCAGTCAATAAAAACACCTTAATAAGTGTAACTTATTTATTGTGTGCCGACGTTTCGGCCTACGATGTAGGCCATCTTCAGGGCTAAGAGAGAGAAACAAACAGAAATATATAAACAGAATATAGTGAAGAATATAGTGACAAGTGATGTAGTAAAGTGGTACAAGTGTGGAATTAAAATAGTGACTAGATATGATGAAATAGTGAATAGACATGATAATTAAAGATAATGAATATAAAAGTGGTTACAGAATATAATAAAATTAAAATAGTGACAGGTGATGAGTATATAATACTTATTATAATATAAGGAAGAAATAGTTGGGGGTGCAGTCCATAAAAACACCTTAATAAGTGTAACTTATTTATTGTGTGCCGACGTTTCGGCCTACAATGTAGGCCATCTTCAGAGCTAAGAGAGAGAAACAAACACAAATATATAAAAACGTTGCAGTAACAAGAATATAGTGACAAGTAATGTAGTAAAGTGGTACAAGTGTGGAAATTAAAATAGTGACTAGATATGATGAAATAGTGAATAGATATGATAATTAAAGATAACGAATATAAAAGTGATTACAGAATATAATAAATAGTGATAGATAAAAATAAAATTATAGATGATGAACAGAAATTAAAATAGTGACAGATATAATAATTAAAGAATACGAATATAAAATACAGAAAATAAATGTCCAGAAAGGATAAAATGTAAACATAATATAAAGGAAAAGAAAAATGAGGAGGTAAACGGAAAGATACAAAATGAGAAGATTAAAATATAGAAAACGGGGGTGGCGTATGAAGGATTTAGAAAAAACTAATTATAGTAAATTATAGATATGGATATGATACCAGACATCTAGAGGTTACATAGGTAAAATGTAATAATACAAGCATATATAGAAAGAAAAGATTGATAGATTTCAAAAATTAAAACTTGAAAATAGTGTTTATGAATATGAACTCTAAAGTATGAAAAGAAAATAGAAAATATAAGTAAGGGAAGTTAATATATAACTGTATACAGTAGAAGGAAGTGGTATTAATATAAAATAAGATGTGAATATAACATAAACATATAGAAAATAGGTATATAAATAAATAGGTATAAATAGGTATTTTTCATCTACTGTATTTCTAGATGTCTGGTATCATATCCATATCTATAATTTACTATAATTAGTTTTTTCTAAATCCTTCATACGCCACCCCCGTTTTCTATATTTTAATCTTCTCATTTTGTATCTTTCCGTTTACCTCCTCATTTTTCTTTTCCTTTATATTATGTTTACATTTTATCCTTTCTGGACATTTATTTTCTGTATTTTATATTCGTATTCTTTAATTATCATATATGTCACTATTTTAATTTCTGTTCATCATCTATAATTTTAATTTTATCTATCACTATTTTAATTTTATTATATTCTGTAACCACTTTTATATTCAGTATCTTTAATTATCATATCTATCCACTATTTCATCATATCTAGTCACTATTTTAATTTCCACACTTGTACCACTTTACTACATTACTTGTCACTCACTATATTCTTGTTACTGCAACGTTTTTATATATTTCTGTTTGTTTCTCTCTCTTAGCCCTGAAGATGGCCTACATTGTAGGCCGAAACGTCGGCACACAATAAATAAGTTACACTTATTAAGGTGTTTTTATGGACTGCACCCCCAACTATTTCTTCCTTATATTATAATAAGTGTTATATACTCATAGTTTAAACTTTTTTATTGTGTTTCTCACTCAGTTGGTAAGTCGTACAGTTTTTGAACTATAGGCGAAACCACTAATGCTTGCTTGCTTTTACCTAAATTGGTTGTCGGAACTGGAGAAAATTGGTAGTCGTTTGCAATGGTTAAACAATGGAGATACTACAGCTACAGGAGACAAGAGAGAACTGAACTATAAATGTATTTATTTCCCAATGTATTTTGATTAAAATATATGCTTCTTGAACCACTCTAATCCGTATCTATCGCATGCCAATTTCGATATACGATCACATTTCGATCGTGTTATAAGTTTACCTAAACTGTACATATTTGGATCATTAGCAGCGCCAGTGAGACGGGCACTGGGCAGCGATGCCCTCATGCAAACCAGCGCCTGGTTTATCGGCCGATGCTAATGCCAACGCGATCATCTCATCAGTATTCAGTCCTCCGCGGGCCTTTCTCGTGCGTCTTCGTGAGAACTGAGAACACGCGTACCTTAAAAGGGCGGGACCCTCCCTTTGTCGGGAAACATGAGAACATTACGAGCTCATCTCTTATCGCGGGATTTTCTTTGGTTTCCCAGTCTGGCCAGGAAGGTGATAAGCCGTACACAGCCACGATGGGAGGTCCACCTTTTTCCAAAAATAATACATATTTTGAACACATAGTTAAGAAAATCCTATGCAATTGTAAATATCTTAAATAAATATATGAGCCAGGTAATGTGTAAGTCGTGATAACAAAACCGTTTCAAAGAGATATTAGTAAGGCTATATTATTCGATAGTTTAGAAAACGATCTTTGGCAAAATTGGAGGCGACTCTAGGGTGGTGTTTG
The DNA here is from genome assembly GCA_037127475.1 of Arma custos. Lineage (NCBI taxonomy): Eukaryota > Metazoa > Arthropoda > Insecta > Hemiptera > Pentatomidae > Arma > Arma custos. Next base: position 19,077,536 of record CM073759.1, on the reverse strand, counting down.
TGGTGTGGAGTTGCCATTGGCTATCAATGTTGTAATGTATTATCGGCTATCCATGTCATATTTCTATATCAAGATGTGGAAGTGCCAATGAATGTCGAATCGATTCAGGTGTAATTAAATCCTTATTATTTTACAAAAGCCACAATGAGGCAAAGTAGGAGAAAAATGAGAAAGGAACGTGGCTTTCCCATTAATGACAGACCGGAGGTGACCTAAGCGCAGGTCGTGTTCTAAATTGTCAGACTATATCTATGAAGGCCGATTATAGACTTTTCTTTTTCAAGATAAAGATTGTTCAAGTTTGAATATTATATCCTATGGAGACCAATTAATGCTAATTCGATGGATTTTTCCTTAGTACGATTCATTGTATCCAGTGTAAGTTATTCTACACGTGTATATTTGAAGTGAAGCCATTTCACTCATTGTCCTTATCTCCGTAATGAAGAACACGAGTAGCAGTTTAGAAATAGACATCAATTAGGTCCTGTATTTATATGAGTTTGTTTCTTCTTTCTGATTTAAAGTTTTTTTCTCTTAATTTTGTTATGATTAAGCCATTATCTTAAAACAAGGAACATGTGCATATAAAACAAATGGCTCGATAATAGCGCCACCAAAAGGGTAGTTATTCATTATTTAAGGCAAAGTAGTGCAATAAGAACAGAGGCTTATACTATTTCTACTGCCTCTTCCTTAGAATAAGGAGACTGGATTCTGAAAAATGGTAGAGAAGATTGACCAATAAATTAAGGAATTATGTTTATAATGTCGATTTATAGCATAGGAATTAATGACATTACTTCCTTTAAGTCAGCTACGTACACTTCCTTTAGATTCCCTCCTCAATTATATGGATATATACTGCCTCCTAAAGACAGAAGAGATATTGAGAGAAGTGAAGAGAAGAGAGTATGTTAGCTAGTTGAGAGCATAAAGAAGAAAGTAGGTTGGTCTCTATGTTAGATCATAATCACTAATGTTTTTCTATTGTTAATAGTTAAGTATGTGACCGATAAACGCACCGGCAATCACATACAAGTATTATTTGGAAATAGTTTAAGAGCCAATTACGGAGTGGCTATAATGTGATTTTATTTTAAAATATTTTTTTCCGCAGAGATATGTCAATTACTTTCGCTTTGGTCCCCAGTTCACTCATATCTGATCTACCACTTCACCAAAACTCAATCATAAGGTTGAAATGACAGTTAGATCAAACACTAGTATAGCCTCAGAGAAGTAATTAGCAGTTAGTAATTAGTAATTTAGGCATGGCGCGAAAAGATGAAGTAAATCCATATACTTTCCAATTTTAATATTATATCAATGAAACAAGAACACCACAATAAAATTGGAAGTCCATGTCTAATTCTGGTATGAATAGTAGGACATTTAATTTATTTACTCAAAGTAATAATTTTTTTTAAATTTAATTTATTGATATTTGCAACTATAATAATATTACAACAAGTAAATCTGCTAAAATGTACAATATGACATGAAAATCACTCGTGGAGAAACTCCAATAAAGTTCTGTAGTAGATGGTCTCGAGGTGATCTTCTTTTCGGATGCCTTGGAGTAATGAAAGTATGAGAGGCAAGCTGGGAGAGTAGCGGATTCAAGTGTATATGAAGCTTGTCATGGAAGGATGGGTATCTAGTTTGGGCCAAATCAGTAACATATGGGATACTAGTTTATGCCCGCGGCTTCACTCGCGTGGAATTTGGTCTGCCACATAAAGTTTCGTGAAAGATCGTTTTAAATAAATAATTTAATTATTTTTAAAAATATAAGTTACTCGTATATCCAAAATTTCAGATGTCCAACTTCAAAACTGACGGATTCCATACAATTTTTGAGCCCCTATGATATTAAGGGGGAAGCCCTTGGGGGTGGGATTATCCAAATTTCTTAAACCATACAAAGAACCTATCTACAAATGTACCCCCCTCTTAAATCAGCGCTTGCTATAGCCTATGTGTTATTCTGATGTATAACCTATATTACTGTAAAGTTTCATCCATATCCGTTCAGTAGTTTTTGTGTGAAAGAGAGAAAAACATACAACTATTATCTGTTCATAAACGTCGGCACACAATAAATAAGTATGCACTTATTATGGTGTTTTAATTGAGCACGTGCACCCCCCTAAATCCACGCTTGCTATAGCCTATGTGTTATTCTGATGTATAACCTATGTTACTGTCAACTTTCATTCAAATCTGTTCAGTAGTTTTTGCGTGGATGAGAGACAAACATACAAACTTTCACATTTATAATATTAGTAAGATTAAGATCATGATGGATGAGTTGGTTTGTGACATAATAAGGAGCATTGAGGATTTTACGAAGGATTATGGATTGTAAGGATTGGGATACGAGATGAATTGGATGGTTCAGTAGAGCCCCAAAGCTCAATTCTGTAAGCCCAAATAGGTCTGATAACTATCATTTAAATGAGTCTTTTCTAATTAATTGGGAGCTTAGGATGAAGTAATAATTTAAAAAAATAAATCGGTGCTCATGAGAACGCCTGAGACCGAATATTGTAATAAACTATAAAGCCAAACACTGCATTTTTCAGTTGCATGTTCAACTTGAATTTATAATAATGGTGTGGAGACGTCGAAATAACTAACAGGCCCAGACTTGTACAGTAAATAGAACAGTATATCTGTGATTAAGATATTGAGCGAAATAACGGACGAGTGACTATTATAAAATTCTTCTTGCTAAAATGATCAAGACTGTGTAGGCAGGCTGAGTTGCGGACGATGACTTGGGGCTTGAGAATGATAAGATAGAAGACAAAGTAGAATAAATTTATGGCTTCAATTCATATTCGTAAATAAAATGGTAATGGTGTTAAGGAAAAGTATTTGATTGCGAAAAAAGCATTATAATGTAATACATATTAAAGTATTTAGAAAAACCGACTCAGGTAGTATATTTTAATTCAATAAGTTGGCATTTTGCGGTGTAAGTTACAGTTAAAATGATAAACCAGAATATTGATAGGAATCTTTGAACAAATAAATAGTTCAACTTATATTATATTTAATAGAATAATTTACAGTAATCGCTAAACACCCTAGTAATATGTTCCTTGTAAATAAACGTATGAAAATAAATATTATGTATAATAAAAATAATACACACTTGTTTATGGTTACTAAGCTCACAGTGAAAATGATATACCTTCATTTTTTCTAATAATTGTTTACTTTAAACTTTTTTTCTTACGTTAAACTCTTGTGTTGAAAGTGTTAGGTTCTTTTCAAATACAGTTTCACAAAATCTACCGCATACTTGAACTTCTTTTCAATAATGGGAGTTCACACAGCTTCTAATGAACATGAGTTGAGATGATGGAAAATCTCTGAATCAGATATCTGAAATTATTTTAAAAAGCCGTTTATCTTTCCAGGATAGAGCGGAGATATTCAAAAAAGAAAACTGAATTGCCATAAAAAATGTTAAAAGTGCAAGAAAATTTTAGGGATATGACTTGGATCGTCAGAGAAATAAAACAAAATCCAAATCTAAGTGCACTCAAAGCAGCCACCAAACTATCCTAACGCTAGGGCCAGCCTGTAGGTTCGAGAACAGAACGGAGTGCCCTAAGAAAAAATTGATTTCATGGTATAGTACCCCGAAAGAAACCATTTATCAGCAAATAAAATATTAGGGTGCAAGTCATAAAGAAGGTAAAGGAGAAGTTTTAAATAGCGTCGAGAAATCCAAACTAAATATATTTAGAAAATATATGGATAAATCAAGTTACACAAATTGCATGGGGCGACCTGCGGTGAGGTGGTTAGCGTAACAACTAACTAAGGCCGAGATCGCGGGTTCGTAACCCGACAGGAGGCCCTAGGAATTTTTAAAGGGTGTAAGGGACGTAAAACGGTAAGTCGTTAAAGATTTCTATCCAAATTAAACCTGGATAGGCAAAGGTCACATGTGGTCTAGTGGTTAGCGTAACAAACTACTAAACCCAAGATCGTGGGTTCGTAGCCCGGCAGGTGGCCCTAGGATTTTTTTAAGGGAGTAAAAAATCCTTATTTACGCCGTCCTTCGGAAGGGACGTTAAACGGGGGTCCCGAGCCTGTACGATGTCAGGTACTATTTAGAGCTCCCACTGTAGCATCGTCCGATTAGCCATAGCAGCATAAAGTGACGTTAAATGAACAAACAACAACCTGGATAGGCAAAATTTAGCATCGTCCGAATAGCCATATCAGCAAGTGGCATTAAATAAACAAACAAACAAATTGAATCGGTTTGTTTTTAAAAACAAATAATATAACCATAAAACTTGCATTGACTTTTTTAATTACATTTTGTTCTTAGTTGATAGACAAGCTTGCATACTGAAATTAGTTGCAGCTATAAATCCACACGAAACCGAAGGATTCCAGATATGTTTACTGTTGCATTAATGAGCATCTAGGAATGACTTAACTATATATTTTATGAGACACCTCTGAATCGGGTCAAAGTCTAATTTGGTCTAGGTGACTCCTGACAGGCCCTCATTAAAATAGGATAGGACCGTAGCTAGGATTCGAACGAAATCCTATATTGGAGAGGAGATGAGTGATAAGGCTGAGAGTGGTGTGAAAAGCGGGACTGCTCCAAATAGGCGATCGTGCTAATGGAGCTAAAGGTTCCTGACGTGATTCCGAGCGGGAGTCGCCGCTCGTTAGTGGACACGTGGCTTCCACCTGAGGCTACACGTGGACCACGAGCTACCCCAATTACCCAATCTCATTGCTTAGCAAGTCTACTGCAATCTAGGGCTAGCCAAGCGTGAAAAAGCAGCTCCTTTCGGCAAAGGAATGAGCATTTGGTGCATTAATGAACCGTTCCGACTAGGGAATGATCTCTGATCTCACTCTCAACTAGAAGAACCATAAGGGGTTGTCTATTTAAAATATACAGCAAAAAGGAAAGAGTAAATGGTAAAAGGATCAAGGATGTAAACAGTTATTCCTTTTAAATTCAGTAGTTAATCAATAATATACAATTTAAAAACAAACAGAATTATCAGTCCTGAAGATGTCCTACAACAGAGGTCGAAACGTCGGCACTTATAATAAATAAGTTTTGTGTTATATTGACTGCACCCCCAGACTATCTATATCCCACTTTAGATCTTCCGGCCAACTATTTTCCTCTCTATCAAGAATTATTAGCCAGTTTTCTTAAGACAACATTGATCGCAACGAGCTAACATTTATAATATACAACTCATATTATATAATTTATAATTTATACAACTATAAATAACTTTGATAAATTAATATTTCAGATGGGAAGGGAAATAAAAATTTATTTTATTTTTTTATCATCAAATTGAGTAACTCAATGTCATGCCAACGAAATTTCATGATTAACCTTATATACCTGTAAAATATTTAATATTAATTTATTTTTAGCGATGTGGCTAGAAAAATAAGTGTATGAGTATATGATTTTTAAGTTACAGAATTAGGTAGTAACTACATGCATTTTACTGTTCAACAGCGTAATTTAAAAGGCTAAAATTGAAAACACGATTAAGAAGAAAAATTTGTGTGTCAGCGACTTACCCATTTCCGTTCCTAATGGATTTTAAATCTGTTCTTGCCAATTAATTGCTCTAGACCGATACTTCTCGCGTATTCATTTTTTTAAAATGTATACATTATTTTAAAAATACTATTTTAAATTAATGTGAACTGTTTTAATTAAAACTATAAATATTTTTTTTTTTTTAATTTATTTATTGATATCTACAACTGTATTACAATAATGCAACAAGTAAATAGGCTAAGTGATATATAATGACATGATAATGACAAGTAGAGAAACTACCCACTGGTAGTACTCAAATCAAAGTTCAAGTAAGGAGGTCACGTGGCCATCTTGTTTTCAGACGCCTCGGAGGATTATCGGGAATTGAAGAGTAAGCTAGGTTAGAAACTAGAGGGTTTGAGTGGAAATGAAGTTTGTTATGAAATGATAGATAGCGGGCTCAGACCAAATTAGAAACAAATGGGACATTAAGGTCGTTATGGATGAGTTTATTCTTAACAAAATACGGAGCATTGAGGATTTTACGAAGGATTTTGGACTGTAAGGATTGGATACGAGAGGAATTCGATGGCTTAGTGGAGCCCCAAAGCTCTACTCCGTAAGTCCAAATAGGTCGTATGATGGTCATGTAGATGAGTCTTTTGTAGTTAATTGGGAGCTTAGAGCGTTTGTCTAGTAAGTGTTGAAGTAGCCTGAAACGTCGTGCGGTTTCTTGTCTTTTCAGTCTTGTATGAGGATTCCAGGTTAATCGTTTGTCAAGATGCAACCCTAAGTATCGGATCTGTTCTACAGGCACCAGAGGGATATTATTAAAGGATACTGTAGTGCAGGAAGTCATTGGTTTACGACGTAAGGTAAAAGTGATTTGATGCGATTTTTGAGAATTTATTTTAATTCTCCAGTTTTGACACCATTCTTCAAGATCAGTGATATTGGAGGCTATGGGATTGGAGGCTTTGGGATGCAATAACTGGATTGGTGTTGACTGATAATACACATGTATCATCAGCATAAATTGTAAATATAGATTTGTATACACAAACACACACACCATCTTCAGGGCTAAGAAAGAAACAGAAAATAACTATATAAAACTTTGCAGTACCAAGTAAGAATTAGAGAATTTATAGTAAAGTAAAGAAATGGAGAGTGTCGGATAAAATTATAATATGATTATGTATGAGTAACAGAATATGTGTGCATAATTGATGATAATGTAAATAAATACAAACAGTAAAAAAAACATTATGAAAAGGTAAAAAGTAAGATAAATTATGAAAAAATAATGAAAAAGATACATAATGTAAAACAGGTAATGAAAAAAAATTGCTTAATTATTTACGTATTGGAAAATTACATAAATATGAATTTTTTGTCACATTAATTTTAGCATCACTTCATATTTTCAACATTATATTATTATTGGCGGGGGTGGTACTTGAATAGTTCTTTCTAATGTATTTTGACGAGTTCAGTTGACAAATGTTACTTTGACAGTCACAGTTCTCACATCATGGAAGTAAATTGTTCCATGAGCTGAGCCATCTGATTGACAAGATATTCGATTGGTCCCTCTGGGATGGTTGAGGTACATAAACGAAAGTTTGTGGAGGTGGTGGTGAGTGCATGGTTTGACTGGTTGATGGTTGTGGTTCGATTGTCATTTTGGTACCTTGTAGAACTGATGGTCGAACTGTTATGCTGTTAGTCATTAGTTTGGCTATGTTTTGGTTAGTACTGATCTGCTTAGATCTCTTTTCTGCCATCCTTTTAGTCACTATTTCTTATAATTTTTTCCTAAGGAGGCATTTTCTATAAGATGCGATGTGCGTTCCCTCTCACGTCGAGCATAGAAGAGAAAAACAACAACAACCTGTTAACATTTCGCCGAACCAGGCATCATCAGGACACACACCGAAAGAAAACTTTTATCCAGGAAGAAAAAGAGCAGCGCATCTCACATTAACAGTCCAAACAGACTCATCACGAAGAGACAGCAACCTTGCTTTAAAACGTTACACAATTATTATTTCAGAGACATAAGGGTTTCGGTTTTGGGGCTTTCCTTATTACATCCTGTTTATAATGTATGTAATAATTATAATCAATAATATAATAGCATATATTGTTACGGGCTACTGGGTATTAAAATGATTTAAACAATTCCTTAATTGAAGATACTAATATTTATTAACAAAACTGATAAGAAGGATACAATTAAACTATTAACAATTAAATTATTAAACTAATATAAATTTATAATGACAATATTCTAAATATTATAATCTAGGCCTAACTCCTATTTAATTATTACAATAAAATAAGATATTACTAATTCTAGATAGCTTAACTAGTTACAATAGTTTCTATGAATATTATAAAATTACACTACAATTTATAACTAATAATTAACACTTACAGTTCACTAGTCCACCGACCGTAAGATTCTCCAAGTATGCCAAACTGACGCAAAGTAACAAACAGAAACAGTTTATTACACTCGCGAGACTGTCACAGTTCACTGACACACTTATTACACTGGCCGGTTCAACACTGACTAGTTTATCACACTGACACTCACTTATCACAGGTCTTCTCTGGTCTACTCTCAGGCTAAGACTGACTGGCTCGAGATGAGGGAAGTATTTAAGTAGGCAAGGCCGAACATTCTAGAACACGGAGGGGCCAGACAATTCTGGAATATTCTTAATCCTTTTCCGACAATAGGAGACGATCTAGAACGGTCCTAATCCTATATTAACGTCTCCCGCTGACGGACTTAAGCCGCTAATCCCCCGCTTCCGCCTTCCTTTGTGCGGCCGTAACAATTAGTATTATAATATATAATTATAATCTTATTGATGTTAATAGTTACTAGTTTTCATTGTTTTTATTACTTTCGTATTGCTGTGTTGCAAATAACCTCTTATTATTTTGTACTTGATATACTTATTTTATTTATTGTATTTAAAGTACGGACCTTTACGCAAAACCGTTTATGCATGTTTTATTAAAATCTTTCAAAAGGCTACAGTCCTTAGCTTCACCAGCTTAGAAAAAAATTTCGGTGGCTTCCCGAAGTATTGTTACTCTTCTCTAACGTTGAAACTTTTCAAGCTGATTAAAAACAATGCCTCAATTTTTTGATTTTGATAAAGTATTAACGGAGATGTAGCGTACAGAAAAAAAAATGCTGTTGAAATATAATTCATAGAATCTTTAATGGACTTTTATTGTTGTTGACATTTATAGGAATTTATTTCCATATAGTTTTATTCTCTTAATTCCTACGATAGCTGTATTTTAATATTATACAGTATAATATTTTATTATAGAACAATAAAACATTAATAAATTAAAACACTAATAAGTAGAACCAACCAAAACACCTATTATAAACGAATAGGCCAGGAGCTATCAGACCAAAAAAAAATGTCCATATGATTTAATAGTCTAACGATGTTCTCTCAGGCTGAAGGAATAAAGTAAGTCGAATAAAACTGTTCTCGAATATAAATCGTATCGAGCTCTAAGGGTTGCAATAACTAATTGAAAACCTGAGCTGAATATATACATATTAATGTAAAAATTTATAGAGTAAGCTAGAATATTGATTCTCCTAGTGCAAGCCTTCCCTGGGAATATTTTATCATAGCATTAGCAATATCAGGGCTCCTTAAACTGACACCTCGATAAAATTCATCGCTGTTACAACTCTCCGTTTCGATTGGACGAACATGATTCGGCTATTAATATTTATTCAAATGATAATATAAAATAGAGTAAAAAAATTCCTTTTTGTTTTTTTTGTTTTATTACCTCTATCCGGTCCTGTCCTTAAAGGAGTTAGCGGGTGACAAAGGAGAGATCGTCTATATATGATCATGACTGTTATGGATATTAATGTATAATATGATTTTTTCTAGCTTTAAAATGTACCAGATCTAAGCGTCATGAGTAAATAAGTAAGTTTTTTAGAGAGAAGAAAACACTTTATTGAAGCATTACAATCTGCCTGTTGTGGGCAATAAGTAATGGTGCTATGTAGCTTACAATCATTCCATAAAAAATCAATGATATAAACGAAATAAATGCATAAATAAATATATACAAGCGAAAAAAAATATATACAAAAATAAAGTAAAAAAAAAAATATATTATATAATAGAAAAATATAATAATAATAAATAAAACATGAAAGAAATATACTGTACACATTCATACCCTATTTACAATTTGCCTGGGGTCCCCGAACTGAGCTTCTTCCTCATCAATGAGGGCAAAGCAGGAGTCCGGGAGGCCCCAGCCCCCTTTCCCAGCCGCGTCACTGGCATTAAACGCCAATGGAAGCTGGAAATAAATAAGTAATGATATAATAATAAGTAAATAATGATGACAAATTTTTCTGTGAGTTGGTCGGGGCAAGTAGGCGCACTTAAAGGTTAAACCCTGACAAATGAGTTAAATGATACTTAATTGACTAAAAACTAACCAAATGACGTATTATTTGCGCTATTATCTTCGGTAGAACACTTAAAAAATCTATAACATTTTGCACAAGATTTTATTAGTACGATGATATATTCAACTAAATGTTACAAAAAAACTTTAATTTAGTATAGCAAAAGTTAATATTAGTTTTTTCTTGAAATAATTGTCTATGAAATTCACCCCATCCTCATAATTGGAACAAACTTCATGCAATTATTTATGGCATTTACTGCATTGAATAAAGTCCTTTTCCTTGGTTCAATGAAGTTCTTTTTACACAATTTGTTTGTTAGAAAATAAAATTACAGTACCTCAGAGTAGCTTCAGAGATTTCCAACTGCTTGAAGGATTTTCTCTTCGACAACCCAGCTTCCAATTGCTGTTGAGCGCTCTTGAGCATCTATTCGTACATATTGTTGGATTAGTCTTTTTGTAAGTTCTTAAAACATAATGTACGGTAAGAAAATGAGTACGAATATCACCACTGTTACATTAGAACTGTAACTTAAACATCTTTATTCTGGATACAACCCATGGTGTAAATAATAAATCCTTTATAAGAGTGTAAATCCGAAATATCCTTTAGTTATATTAGTAATATAACTAAAACAAAATATTCGGGGGCAAGAGTTCGAATGCGTAGTCTCTAGCCCCACAGCCAGTATTTTTACTTTTAAGGAGCTGATGCTCTATGTTTACAACAGTCGAATTAAACGATCCAATTTTTAAGTAGAACACCGAATTGCTTTTGAAACATTATAAAATTCAAATGGTTGAATTATTATTTGTAAATGCTTACACTACTACTTCCTATGTGCTTATATATGATACCATTTGAGCTGTAATAAGTTAGTTGGGTATCAAATACGCAAAGTAAAAATTCCCGCCTTGCGTACTCTTACCCCGTGCACAATCTTGCCCAGACTTAAAACATATATTAATTGCAAGAGAAAAAATACATATTGCAGGAAAAAACCAAACAACAACAATCCAGTAAAAATTATTCTAGTTAAGTTTATGACTTATAGAGACTCCCTCTTATTCTCCAGAAGACAGAATTAGAAGCATAACTCTTCAGCGGGATAAGACACCGAGGAAAGGACCTTATTGTGCTAGATATTTTATTCCATTATTTATTTCATTAAGTTATATGAGTAGAATGCTCATTCTAGAACGTTTCTTATGGCATACTTTTAAAGTACTATGTACAACATCATGCCCAAAAGAAGGGCAATATAATTGTAAATATTACCCCCTTAAAAATAATGCAACCAATTTTTTAGTAAATAATAGTTTTATTGCATATAAATATATGTTTGCGTCATCCATTTTTTTTTTCATAGCCCCTTGTGTTTGAGTATTAGTATACTAAGAAGAGGTTTTGAAAATATTTTTATAATATTTTAATACACTAAATTAGAAATGGAAGACCTGCTTTGACCCGTGTTAGGACTTTTTATCTATTAATATTTATTGCTGAGAAAAAAAAATACACGACTTCAGGGTTCCATTACCAGCTGATTGCTGTGGGGCGTACTGACCTCGCTTGAAAATATGACTTAAAAGAAAGCTGGAACGTGGCCATTTTTCAACAAGTTTAACGCTGCATTTATTCAGAGGAGACTGCTCCTATTGGATGTTTCTCCCTTTCTGCTTATAATGCACTACTCGGGAAAGGGGAATCTGGGGCGAGTACGGTTCTAATATATTCAAAACAAATGACTTCCAAGACGGCGAGGCTAAATAAGACACTGGAGCATTACAGGGATTCCTCTGACCCACGCTTCACTACCGTTAGCCGCTCTCCTTGTGAAGGAACTTATGATGGGGGCTCAGTCCAAGTGCGCCTCCACCGAGTGAAGTTGCGAAAACTGTACGATTTATGGAACAGGTCTGCAGCTGGATGGAGATCCCTATCGCCCGATCTACTTACTCCAACTCCCTTGTTTTGTCTATATCAGGGAATTTTTATCAGGAACATTGCACAGCTGGGCACCTCTCTAAGCGCCATGTAGTTTTAGCTGATCATTCCCTTTTCTGAAATCACTTATTTCTCAGACGAGATAAGTAGGAATTCGTTAGCTATCTGTTGAGAGCACATAGTGAGTCAGATAATGCGTACCTGGAAAATTGATACATACTCTACATATAAACTATAACATATCAATAACAAGCAGTAACCCTTGTCTCTACTATACCTACTCTTCATTGTCCAATTCCTCTCTTTTTTCACTAATATGTATTCTTTCAATTTATTATAGAATACGAAGCATTCATCCGAGAAGAAGGGAAGAAAACAAATTGTTTAAAATAATAAATTAAGTATTGCTATTTAACTAAGAAGTAAAAAAAAACATTCTCCAGTCATAATATTTTATTTTCTCACTTTCCACAAAGACGTTTTGACCCCTTGGGTCATTATCAATTCTTTCATTGTCTCTCCTGATTTATACCATTTTTCTGCAATTCACCATATAAATTTACTAACATTAACAACAACATAAATTATTAACAATTAAATTAAAAACATTAAAAATTGTCCTAAAAAACCGAAATTTAAGTATAGATACCTCTTATGGACGTCAATAATATAAAAATTTTTTTGGAGATATATTCTTCTCCATGGTCATTTTTCAAAACTCTGCCTTATACTTTGGACTTCCCCTATTCTTAAAAACACCTTGATATTGCCTTGAAGAAAATTAAAAATTGTAAATCTAAAGGAGTTTATTTAAATTATGCTATATATTATTTATTTTTAATATTTTATGTTTAATTTTTGTTTTGTTTTTTTGGGAGTATTAGAAATAATATGAATATGATAGAAATAATATGTGAAGTTATGTGTGACAGGTTATGTTATGGTTATCTATAGTGTAGGCTATTCTTTGTTTATTTCTTCTTTAATTTTAATAAAATAGAGGAATACATAAATAAAATATTATGACTGGAGAATGGTTTTTTTTACTTCTTAGTTAAATATCAATTACTAGTCCAGTAAAAAGCTATATCATAAATTAAGTATTACTTGATTGAATTTCCTTATTAAATTTTTTGTTCTTATATCTCAATACTGTTTTTGTAATGTATGTAATATATTGTGTAACTGTTGATATATTACAAAAGACTGTTTATTTCTGGTTTAGACCGTGTAGATAATTTTTTCGCCAACGTTTCGTCAACCATGCTGCTGACTTTCTCAGGGCATTGGTATATTGGTATATTACATTTGGTATATTGTTTATATATATAATATGGTTTATATATCTATAAACCATACTTCTCAAGAAGTGTGAGGCGGTAATCAAGAAAATCTACTAATCTCTCTTTTCTTCTAAATTTCTAAGTGTTGACCCCTCTTGATCATTTGCGTAAGCTTACAAAGACAAAATCAACCATCCAAATATAATAACAGATTTCATTACGTCATTCTCCACATTAAGCTTTATGTTTCTTATGCCCTGAGAGGTATTGTTTAATAGATTTCAGGAGGTTGTGCAACTAGCCAATGAGAAGATTCAAACCAGGACATATGAGGTCAGAGTTCATATCGATTTTCTTCCTGGTGTCTTTAATCCGTCACCTAGGACAAATGGAATGTCAGTCCACCAATGTCTGTCATGGGTACAAGACTTCTCGCATGAGCCATGACACCTAGGAAAGGTTGATGTGGTGTCAAGATACTTTAATATTTTTAATTTATTAGACAATTTTTCATGTAGAATAAGGCTCATGTTTTAAGTGATTTGGTGTTGATTTTGAAGAACATTCTAGTATTTTAATTTCATGTAGATCTTTTTTCCATGTTGCAAGAATTTGTGCTACTTTGGAACTCAAACTTTTATTTCATTATAAATAAATCACCTAAATTAAATCATTTAAATTATGAATCTATTACCTTAAGGCGGAATATATGATCATAAATTTTACTATGCTACTGTGTCGTTTCATATGAAATGTCCGTTTTTATTATTTATAAAATTAGAGATTGCAATGAGTTGTTCTTCATTCTCTCTTTCTTCATAATATTTATTATCACTAGAAATGAACGGGTAATATTTTTATGAGTTTAAACTTGGAATTCGTTAATTGTACACTTGTCAGCCCAACTTGCAAGCAACAATACCATCTCGTTCGAGGAAAGGTATTGTATTGACCGGACACATACCATGACCAACATTTGCCAGAAACAAAAATTTTATTCGTTTCTGTACGGTGATTAATGGCAAGAATAATTCATTTCTCCTTTCAACCCTAATGTGAAACCATCGTCCTGCAGGGATACTGACATAAAGAAACAAAAACTTATAAAAAAAAAACAAGCATTGGGTGATAGGAATTGGCCTAAACGTACACGACATAGGCAGACCTTATGTCATGTATTCACGACAGATAGTGAAGAAACTTTACGAAGTCCTCCCTCACCCTCCCTAATTACCAAACTTCGGAAATTTGAAGAACATTTTCCTCATGGCTAAAATGGAAAACGATTACCAAGTAAATAACGCACTTTCGGACTTTATTTCATCTCAATACCCTGAATTTACAGAAATTCACAGAAAATGTGTTAACATATTGGGGAAAATAACTAGAAGAGGGTAGATATTTTTAATAAAAATGTTTTGAGGTCATAAAGTTGTTTTACTAAGTAGCCCTACCTTTGAAACCACCCAATAAAAAAATGTTTCCCAATTTTGTGCTAGAATTTGTGAATTTGCATTCCAAGGGAAAATATTAAATTGAAAAGAAAAAAACTTTAAAAAAATCATATTTAATCCCTTTAATTCAAAAAGAAAAGATATCCATTAAGTAATTAGGTATTTTGCGCCCTTAACCAGCTTCCATTGGCGTTTAATGCCAGTGACGCGGCTGGGAAAGGGGGGCTTCCCGGACTCCTGCTTTGCCCTCATTCCTGGGGAAGAAGCTCAGTTCGGGGGCCTCAGGCAAATTGTAAATAGGGTATGAATGTGTACATTTTATTTTATTTTTATTATTAGTATTATTATTATTATTTATTTTACTTTATTATTATTATTACCGCATTAATTTCTTTCTGTTACCGCATGTATATATTTTTTTCCGCATGTATATATTTATTTATTTTATTTTGTTTATATTATTGTTTTGTTATGGAATGACTGTAAGCTACACAGCACTATTACTCATTGCCCACAAGTGGCAGATTGTAATATTTCAATAAAGTGTTAATATAAAAAAAAAAAAAAAAATTAGGTATTTTATTTTAATAGTTAAAGCATACGATTTATAAATAATTTTAAGCATGGCCTTTTTTCGAAATGAAAAGTAACCGGTATTCATCGTGAAAGGTTTCTAGTTAAACAAAAAATATGGTCAGGAAATATTTATTCGAAAATGTACGGAAATTGAAAAGACTATTACTTACTGAAAGCAGTGTTTAAAACAAGCACAGGGAAATAGCAATATCCAATTCCGCTACTGTTTATTGAATAGTGTACGATTTCCAGACGAGCAGCGTTCAAATAGTATGGAATGAACTCCGTTAAAATTGTGAAGAAACCACTTACCTGCAGAATGATCTGTAGATTTACTCAGCGGCAGAATATGACGTTCGCCATTCTTTAAAACGAGGAGGTCCGCCCGATCAGGAGGCAGTAAAATACCAGGATACAACAAAATGACCCCATTTTTAGAATTGCTTCTCAGCTCTTTATTGTTTCTGAGGTACTTTTTTGTTGGTATTTTTATTTGTTTCAGGAGAGTGGCGGATGTGTATATCCGGGTAGTTTTTTCCCATTTCGAAATGACACATGTTCTCATTTGCTTTAATGAGCCATTGTGAACATTAAAGATAACATTAATTATATTATTTATGAACTACAAGTGAAACAATTTGAAGTCTCGATAAAATATTATTGATCTGGATTTTATTTACATTAAATATATTTGTAATTTATAATTTAGGAATGCTATAGACAGATAAAAATTAATAATTGTAAATTGTTACTAATTTTTCGGAATAATATTGATATCTTATAAGTACATAATTTTACTCCTCTATGAACATGATTTTCTTTCAAAATTAAGTAATTTTTACAGGTATAAAATTAATGTCTTTAGATTTTAGGCGATTAAAAAGTCTTGTATTGTATTGGTTGTACAAATTATTTAAGGTTGTATAAAAATTTTCAGCAAAAGGTTCATTTTTTATGTAATGTAGGGATTGGAGTAGATC
Organism: Arma custos; assembly: GCA_037127475.1. Taxonomy (NCBI): domain Eukaryota; kingdom Metazoa; phylum Arthropoda; class Insecta; order Hemiptera; family Pentatomidae; genus Arma; species Arma custos. Next base: position 19,061,247 of record CM073759.1, on the reverse strand, counting down.
AGTAACTTCAAGAGAATGAAAGGGTGTTGCGGTAAGAACAATAACAACAACACAATCAGAAGAAGGAATAAACTAGCCACGATCAGGATAACGGGTGGGTGAAGCAGACTAGGTAATGTGGGAAAGATAATGTGACTTCTTTATGCGTAGTACGTTTACTAAATTGTCAGACTACACATTGGTTCCCAAACTAAATTATTTATTCTAAGCTCCTGGAGCCTAAATTAGTGATGAGGAACCTAGCGGTTGACCATGATCTGCGCCAAATCGTCTCCTTGCAAAACCTTTGGTTTGGAGAATGGTACAGATTTCTTTTATTTTTATGAGTTACAAATGCCTCTACTTTGTATAGGCTGAATGAGCTCTAGAAATGTCTTAAGATTCCACGAAGTCTTTTACGGCTGTTAAAAGAATAAATAATTTATCTGTAACTTTATCAGTCTGGAATTCGGGACCTACGTACTGATACATACTGCATACAATCCCGCACCACATTTTTCATTTAAAAAAAACAAAAGAACAATATGATATATTTTTTTTAATTAATTTTTCCAGTGAGAATGACTTTTAGTTATTATTTCTAGGATATTTGCTTCTCTGAAACGTAGATTCGTTTTTAATAATTTCATTAAAAAGTATTCTTTACATCAGTTAGCATGAGTGGCAGCTCACAGCATTCATTAAAACGTTGATTGCCACGGCGATTTTCAGAAATCTGGCATAAAATGACAATTTGATTTAATCACATTATATTTTTAAAAACTCAAATTCTAGTGGACAGTTATCATCAAAAAGCATAAAAAATGTGTTTTTAAAAAAAAAAAAAGATCTTACGAATTATCTCGTTGTTGGATTCTGAACAGAAAGCTTCGCGGAAGAGATTTTTTGTAATTTTCCCAGAAGTCATCTATCGATATACTTCGAGTTTAATCGTAGCTGCACAAAAATGGCAAGTAAACCCAGGTCGAGATAACTCGTAGTTGGCTTCCTTGAAAAGAAGGAAATCTACGAATTATCTCGTAGTTGGCAGTCAATGTGTTAAATTTTTGTTTGTATATATCATGTATATAATATCGCAAGAAATTTTGCAGGTAGTTGATACGTTTTAGCTCTCACTGGCTGCTGGAATTTTTCATATGAAGTCTTCATGCTACGCGGACGATTGCTATCCTACGCTGGTTACTCCCTGGGACAGGACGGCGGAAAGACACAGCTTAGGTGTAACCGCAGTTACTTCGGACGTTGTCCATTTATAGATAGGGACTATTTTACAGGCCGCTTATCACAGCAACCGTTCTTCCGTAATTCCAGTTAATTCCATGGCGTAGGCAATTCCTCGGGACATGGGACCGGTCCTCGCGGCTTCATGGCATCGCGACCATTTGCATATGTTTTTTGCTCCGATTGGTAATTAATACTTGCATATACTTTTCCGGTGGATCGCTACACCTCAGCTCATTTTTTATGAGAAGCGCATACAAAAAGTTGTCTCGGAGCAGGTTGTACAACGCTCTCTGATCTCTTGATAAACTCCTTTTACTTCCTTTGATATTTTAGCATCAAATCATGATCTATCTAACTACAGTTTTGATTTTTAATTCTATTGCGGTCTTCAAGGAATCGTCGCTTGTCAGTCATGTAGCAGGCAATAACTTTGGTAATAAAATAATTATTAACATAACCACCAATAGTTATCTCCCATTTTGTTGATTTTGTGTTAGAAAATTGTAACGTTTATACATGAAATATGCAGATGTGTGAGCTATCGAGTAATAGATGAATCCAGAACAAGCTGGAAGCAATGCAGAGATGTATAGTAGATTGCCATACGAATTACATTTTTTTTTATTGGATAACAATAAAACCTGCCACATTAAGGAGGGGAGTTGCCATTCTACTGATCTGTAACAGACTATATACAAAATATAGAGTGGGATATGTCCACTCTAGTCTACGGTGGAGAGCAGATCGGAACCACAGGAAATCCCTGCGCTTCTTTCATAGCTGCGTCAATTGATTCGAGACCAGGGGAAATTGAATAAGAGCATTAGAGCTACATACGCTCAGAACATGAGTGGAGAAGCTGCCCACTGCCGGAAATCCAATGGCATATTTTCTATAGATCTCCAAACCATTGCCACTTCAAACACAGAGGAGAATAATAAGAATGGGTGATGGTGGATAAGGATTGCACTAGGGAATTCGGGTGATTGGAGAAGTTCTTATGGACGGGATGAAAGGATTGCTGTGTCATCAGCAAAAGTTACTAGTACAGGGAGCAGTGGGAATGCCTGCAGTGTAAAGGATGTAGAGGACAGGTCCCAAGACAATGTCTTAGGGAACTCCTGTCTCGACAGGATAACAGTTGGAGAGAAGGGGGGGGGGATTGAAAGGTAAAAGCGAAGTATTTGGAGTAGAATTTTCAATTTTACATTTTTAACTTGAAAAGTAGTCCGGCGTGCCAAAGCCGGTCAAAAGCTCTTGCAATGATCAACAACTCTAAAGCCTTGCTTGTCTGTTGTGTCTTTGGCAGTATCCAAAATGTATCAGAGGTGTGAGGGAAAACTGTGAGATTCGCCTATGGATGGAATACGTTTAAGGAAGATTTTTTGATAGGATTGGGATTGGGCTGATTGATATGTAGGAAGAAGTATTATCGTGAGGTTTTCCAGTATAACTCAGTACAGTATACAGTATAGTTAGCATTTTAAACTTGCTTTATATCTATTACTTAATATATTTATTTTGCTGTCTCTAAAATACACTAAGATAAAACAGAGATCATTATAGAATATAGGTAGAGAGTGCAGATAAAAGAGAATGGAAGTCAGAAGGATAGTTTACTATCCTTATATATCCTGTATTAGTCGATATTTCATAAACAATCTAGTTTCTATTCATACATCTCTACATAAGTCGTGTAAATCTTATGTATAATCTTATGTATTATAGTGACATAGGGACTTTAAATCCCTTATCTAACACTTTTGATATTTCCCTTTTCGTTCCAAGCTTCAAGATTCTTTAAAGAGTAGAACAACTTTTTTCACGCAAATGTAATTTGAGTGGATACATACTTCAGATTCCGATTTCGTTTTTTATTGATCACTTAACACATTTACAAATTATATTGGGCAACGACTTATAATATTTTAGAGGATTGTAGGATTTTTTTGTAATGCAAGTATTTGATTTGACAACATGTGATTATAAAGACTAACAGCGTGTTAAACATTTGCGGTAGTCTTCAATCGTCATTCCTGAGGGTAAAAAAGATCTCACCTACCGTGGTAAAAGAAAGAATTGTTATTTCATTTAACAATAAATTAATTTTCACATCAAATCTGTATTACTTAATTAAAGAAATAGTAATTTGTTTCTAAAAAACGTTAATTAAAAAGATGTTTAGTAGTGAAGAAATCCATAACAAAAAATAAATTATTTTTTTATGATTTTTTAATTCCAAACAGGGTTAAATTAAAAAAAAGTTATAATCACTGCAGCAATGGCTAAAACCATCTAACCTTTCACCCTAGATGTATTCCAGATCCCAAGTCTAAAAAATAGCAATTACATAGAAATGATCAAAATGTTAAACAATGGGTAATTAAGTAATAAAATAATAAATAATGCCAATAAGTCTTCTCTCTTCATTTTTATTTTTTTATTTATATATTAAAAAAAATTAAACAAATCACTTAGGAAGAAAATGTACCTCTGATGCTACTAGATTTATTTCCATCTTACAGCTGTAGTAAATTAAAATTAATCAAACGATTTATTCACCTAAATTCCAATAGGGCTTAAAATGAGTGGTAAATGCTAAGTGAGGTAGGAAACCAGAGTGTAAATTAATCAGTAATTAATAGACAGATAAAGCGAGAGGACTGACATGGCTAGAGGTGGCATTACATTAATGGCTATCATTTATCTCATCCTTTCATCCTTTATTTGGTCCCTGTACTCCTCCTCTTTAACAGCTCTTCTTCAAGCCCCTCTTCTCGCCGTTTCCATTCCGGGTCGTCTTTCTTTTACCACGGCAGGTGAGATCTTTTTTACCCTCAGGAATGACGATTGAAGACTACCGCAAAAGTTTAACACGCTGTTAGTCTTTATAATCAGACGTTGTCAAATCAAATACTTGCATTACAAAAAATAAGTCTTTAAACAATATAATTTGTAAGTGTGTTAAGTGATCAATAAAAAACGAAATCCGAATCTGAAGTATGTATCCATTCAAATTACTTTTGTGTGAAAAAAGGTGTTCTACTCTTTAAAGAATCTTGAAGCTTAGAACGAAAAGGGAATTATGAAAAGTGTTAGATAAGGGATTTAAAGTCCCCATGTCACCTATGGTGTAGTAGCAAGCATACTATGACAACCTTCTATACTCTGGGTCACGGGTTCGAATGTTCGCATCAGAAACTGCTGTGACTTTTTTAAAGTGAGTAAAAAATTCTTGGTTATAAGGCTGTTTAAAAATTATAGATAGAACAATTGAATCATTATTAGCTATTAATTCAATATTACATCATAATTTTCCCAACATGATTTTTTTTTTTAAATAAATGTTTTCATTAAATCAATAACTATTTTTACAGTTATCTGACAGAGGCTTCAAGTGCAGGATTAAATTGTTGAATAGGGTGAGATTTATATGACTTATACTTAAATATAATGAATAACCCTTATACTTAATGAAAATATTAGATTGCTATTATATTTAATTTATATACATACATTACAAATGCATAGTATATACATAAATATATTAGGACTTTTGTTTGTAGATTGAAAAGATGAGTTTCTTACCGTCCTAATGCTATGTGTGGAGTCCAAGTTGGTAGCAACTCAGATGAAGTCATAGATGGCGGATCAATTTACCTTAAGTTCCAACAGAATTATTATTGTAATTCTCCTCCCTTTGGATGTAAGCTAAACCGAATTAGAGTAGAGAGATATGGCGCATGAGTCCAAATTATTCCGAGAGGATTTTTCTTCTATAATTTTGAAACACTCCACAACGACCCCGTTTGGCAACCGTGAGTTTTGGGTTATTTGGGTCTTAATGGACATATTTTAGGAGAAATATTTCACGGAATATTTTTTCATACTCTTGCGACATATCTCTAAATCTGGATTTCAGCTTATCCAATTCATATTGACTATCCAAAACTTCAGAGTACTCAAAATATATATCTAAATCTGTTTTCTGACAATTTGATTTTGCAAAAAAAAAATGTGAAACATTCCAATTGTTGTCCACGCCGAAACGAGACGTCTGGGCGATCAAGAATATATCTGCGGCACCTGTGCATAGTGGGCTAAGTCGAATTTTGTGAATTTCAAGCTATCTACTTAGAATCGTAATTTTTTTCTCTTTCCTTGTGTCTAACAAGCTAAGTGTTCCGTCCATTGCAATGAAGGATATTCCTTTGTGAATTCCTTTGGGCTGATACTCCAATCTTGAACTTAAAATAAGTTCAGAAAAATTACTATTCTAAGTAGATAGCTTGAAATTCACAAAATTCGACTTAGCCCACTATGCACAGGTGCCACGGATATAACTCATGCTATTTTAAGACTACACATATACGTATCTCTATAAAATGTAATGTTACTTTCTGATATTTATTAAAATAAAATTAATTTCTTGATAACAATAATAATAATGGCAATAATTAGTCAAACTATAATTTTCAAGAATACTTTAAAACTTAGATTTCTAAAAAACACAAAAACTTCATATGACCATTTTTTTTCTAAATTAGAGAGGAAAATAGGCGACTGGTTAATATAATGGAGAATTCAGATAGTTGGGGGGTGCAGTAAAAAAAAAACACCAAATAAGTCAAGACTTATTTTTATTTGTGCCGACGTTTCGACCTACAAAGTAGGTCATCTTCAGGGCTAATGGGAGAGGCGCCTGGGTCAACTGTGATGACCTGAAGATGATCTACAATGTAGGTCGAACCGTGGGCACAAATAAAAATAAGTCTTGACTTATTTGGTGTTTTTTTGACTACACCCCCCAACTATCTCCATTCTCCATTTATTTCTATGTTTTTTCTATAACTATATGAGAATATTTTATTATGAACTTTATGCTTAATACTTTTCTTTAATTCACTTTCCCTACATTTCCTTTACACTCTTCAAAACTAAATCGTTGTCCCGAAGAACTACGGTGCCAAAGGGTATTATGCCCAGGGATTAGAGAATAATGTGAAAGTGTTTTGATAAAAATGAAACTTTATGCCAATACGCTAATGAACTTGAACATATATTTCCCTTCCTCCGGTTCATAACAATTCATTAGTCACGTTTATTTAATTGACTATATCTCCAAAGATTGGATAACACGGACAACGTATACACAGTACTGCATGTGGGAAATATCAGAATTGTTCGCAGTTGATATTTTTCAGGTGCAGCGTTAAATCCTGAAGGATACACTGAGGTCCTTCCTGGTCCTCTCTAACTGGCAATTTTCCCTGATCTACAGCTGCAGCAGAAAATATTTGTCTTTCGCATCATATGACAAAGGTATTGTAATTTCCGTTTTTTGAAAGTGTAAGCTGGTCTTCTTGGTCTTTCCTATCCAGTTAGCAATTCGCTGTTAGTTGATAGGTCAATCTATAACAGTGGATACGGCAGTACGCCCACATCTTAAATGCTTTTATTTTCTTCTTGAGGCTTTCATTTTCCACGTTTCCACGCCATGCAGTAGTACAAAGAATTCCACCATTTCATAGCATTTCACCAGTCTTCCTTTCAGAGGCTAAGTTTTGTAATTTCAAAGTCTTCTAAGGTCATTCAAAGTAAACCACAATAATGTATTTTCATCCCTCTTGTCTCAATCTGCTGGTGTTCCTCAAGACAGTATCTTCGGCCCAATCCTCTACACAGTTTATACAGCTTACATCCCAATCCATTCAAAAACTATCCTTCGTAGTAGTATCGGAAAAAAAAACGATACAAGCGTTCAACTTCGAATCCTCATACTAGACTGGAAAAGATAACAAACTGCTCAGGCTACTGCACCACTTACTAAAACCACTTAATTACAAAAGACTCATCTACATGACTTTTATAAGACCTATTTGGACTTACGGAGTAGAGCTTTAGGGCTTCACTAAGCCATCGAATTCCTTTCGTATCCAATGGTCCTTACTTACGAATAAAGTTACTTGTTACGAATAAAGTCATCCATAGTGACCTCAATGTACCATCTGTAGCAGATTTGGTCCGAACTTGATACCAGTCTTTTCACCATAAACTTCATTCCCAACTTAAACCCACTCGTTTTAAACCTATCAAATTCCTCTTCTTCTACGATATTCTTATAAGAGGATTAGAATATAGTTATAATATTCATCTATAACTCTTCACGCCCATAACCAGCTTCCATTGGCGTTTAATGCCAGTGACGCGGCTGGGAAAGGGGGCTGGGGCTTCCCGGACTTCTACTTTGCCCTCATTCCTGGTGAAGAAGATCAGTTCGGGGACCCCAGGCAAATTGTAAATAGGGTATGAATGTGTACATTTTATTTTTTTTATTTTTTATTATTAGTATTATTGTTTTTTATTTATTTTTTTTTTTACTTTATTTTATTATCATTTCCGCATTAATTAATTTCTGTTACCGCATGTATATATTTATTTATTTTATTTTGTTTATATTATTGTTTTGTTGTGGAATGACTGTAAGCTACACAGCACTATTACTTATTGCCCACAAGTGGCAGATTGTAATATTTCAATAAAGTGTTAATATAAAAAAAAAAAATAATAATAACTCTTCAATTCCTGATAATCCTCCGAGGTGCTTATTTTATTATTTTAATACAGTCGTAAATTTCAAGAATAAATTAATTTTTAAAAAAATCTTCTAACGGAACGTTATCCAATTTCAGAAATCCATCAACTTATACGCCACCCTTAGTTCAAATTAAAAAATACGAAAGAATTTTTTCAGCAACCGCGGATATGTCCAATACAACATATAAAATAAAATTTGACAATTTTACAATTTGAACCTCACAATATAAACGAACAGACATACTTGATGATTATGTATATTTTCACTGTTAATAACAATAGAACATTGAAATTTAGTTTCTAGCAAACTAATAAAATTCATGGGTCAACGAGCAGTATTTTCAGGAGTTGTGTGATCGTTTTAGTGAGAAAAAAAATCATGTGTTTAAAACATTGAGCTTCAATGATCCGTAGTTGTTAATTTTTGGCTATCAAATGCAACGTTGTTATTGAATTTTCTACCTAAATCAATGTATCACTCAGCTTTTAAAGCTTATTACAAAAGGCGTTTCTAATAAATTTTGGAATTGATAAAACTAAATTCAGAACAGGTGGCTACTTCATATGGAAAATAATTGTAGCCATATATTCATACCCTTTCTCAAGGCTTGATTATATTTCGATACGCTCATCCCGTTTTGAATTTACCAGCGTTCCTAAATTCGTACATGATTCCAAGTGTTGATTTATTTGGCCTTTTGGCATGATTGCTGCTGTTAACTTTCGTTTTGGCTATTCAGGTGCAGTCCTATTCCTCGCTAACTTTCTGTACTCGTTCAAAACGTATTACTACTGTACTCTTTATGTAGAATTTATTACCTAAGGACTTATATTGATATTGTACAGTTAACTACTACACAGTTAGTCCCCATTCTGAATGATGGGTAGAGTAAATAGAGTTTTGGATGGACCTTGAAGAACTACGACTAGGATTGGGTCAACGAGGAGGTGGCGCCTAATGAACTTTTCCTCTTTTATTTTGGGATCCCTTCCATTGTATGCTGATCAGGAGGACAAGGGCGGACAGGGACGACACCTATCCCTTCCTAGGGCTCGTCTCCCGCGTTTTCTAGGGACTCTCCCCACTAGGGGCCTCGTGCACCTCTCACCTACCGTTGCGTTGGTTGATCAACAACTATTCATATCAAGACTGGTTAATGTTAATGTATGAAGGAAATGGGGCCATAAAATACCCACATCGGTAACAAAATACAGCATTATACATTTCTTTCTAAAAAATGACATACACTAGAAGAACAGAAACTTAATCAAGACTTAGAACATATTTAAGGCATGAAAATATTCCAAACAAAAAGCCTTAAGTTTCTAAAATAAACAGGAAACAAACATACATGTCAATATTTCACCTATTCAGGCATCTTCAGACAGAGAATAATATCAAAGGAAATATATGAATTAAGCACATCCTAACACCAATTCAGTAAAAGCTGTTTGGCGTCTTCCTTTAAGGTTAGGATGTGCGTTATTTTCATTGCTATTAGTTCTGTCCGTCCTGAATTGCTTGAATAGGCGAAGTATTGACCGGCATTTTTGATACTTGGTTTTTTAGAGACTAATGGATTTTTGTTTGAAATTATTTCTTATCTTAATAATTTAATAGTAATAATTTCTTCGAGATAATACGGACACTGTTGTAGAGTGGCAAGCGTAACACATTGTATACGTATATGCAATAATATTAAATCACCATATTCTCATGCTGACGATTTTTCACTCATCAATGAATCAATATTCATCCATTGACTGATTCTAGGATACATTTCACTTCTGTTTAATTATGTTCCTCGACAGTAGAAAATATTAATACGTTTATTTTTATATAGTCCATTTTTTTCATTTCCGCGATATCTAAAGGTTTCCATTTTTCTTAAAAATATGGGCGAACGGCAAATATTTTAGGCACTTACCACTTTTATTTTAAATCCTTTTTTTTATTTTTTATTATTATTTTTTTTTTTGCGGGTCAACCTTAGGTCATTAACGCTATTGGATACTGGTTTTGTTGATATTTAATACTTTATTTGCCTTATCTGATAACTAAATCCTATTTACCTTTTAGATTTTATTATGAATTAATAATCATTAAAATCAATTAAAAGATTTTTTTTGTTATTTATTTATTGATATTTACAAATTTATTACAATAATAAGACAAGTAAAGTGATATATAATGACAAGTAGAGAAACTACCCACTGGTGGTATTCAATCACAAGTTCAACTAAGATCTTGGCATCTTCTTTTCAGACGCCTCGGAGGGTTGTCGGGAATTGAAGAGTAAGCTAGGTTAGAAACTAGAGGGTTTGAGTGGAAATGAAGTTTGTTATGAAATGATAGATAGCGGGCTCAGACCAAATTAGAAACAAATGGGACATTAAGGTCGTTATGGATGACTTTATTCTTAACAAAATAAAGAGCATTGAGGACTTTACGAAGGATTTTGGATTGTAGGGATTGGATACGAGAGGAATTCTATGGCTTAGTGGAGCCCCAAAGCTCTACTCCGTAAGTCCAAATAGGTCTTATGATGGTCGTGTAGATGAGTCTTTTGTGATTAAATGGGAGCTTAGAGCGTTTGTCTAGCAAGTGTTGAAGTAGCCTGAAACGTCGTGCGGTTTCTTGTCTTTTCAGTCTTCTATGAGGATTCCAGATTAATCGCTTGTCGAAATGCAACCCTAAGTATCGGATCTGTTTTACAGGCACAAGTGGGATATTATTAAAGGATACTGAAGGGCAGGAAGTCATTGGTTTTGACTGGATTGGTGTTGACTGATAATACACATGTACCACCAGCATACGTGGTAAGGATAGTATTAGGATGAGTTGGGATGTCAGCTGTATAAACTGTATAAAGGATTGGGCCAAGGATACTACCTTGAGGAACACCAGCAGATTGGGAAAAGAGGGATGAATAGACATTATTATGGTTTACTTAGAAAGTTCTAATCGTAAGGTATGATTGAAGGATGAGAAAGTATGTTGGTGTTAGGAATTTACGGAGATTGAAGAGCAACCCGGATGCCAAACTCGGTCAAAAGCCTGTTCCACGTCAAGAAAGACGCCCGAACCATATGATCTACGTTCTGATGTAGAGTAGACTACATCCACCACAAGACGACATTGCTGAATAGTGGAGTGGGATGCTCAGAATCCAAACTGGTTATCTAATTGAAACAATATACTGTTTTTTAGATCCAAATGGATTTATACCAATTTCAATACCAACAGCTCTTATGCTTATGCTTAGAATGTAAGCAGGAATTATTTTTTCAAGTTTTTTACTTGTGATTCATATATTCAATAAATAGAATTAGAAAACATATAATGGAACTAATTTAAATATATCCTATTTAAAGATATAAATGGAAGTCAAGTTAATTTATTCAACAAATTTAATGTTAGTAATCTTTTATTTTGAGGTCTAAGACCTTGATAATCCGCCAATAATGTGTTTCCAGATTTTCAAATTGTATTATTTTATTTTGAATAATATTAGTTGACCTAGTAATAAGGGGCAGAAAATGGGAGGTGAAGAAATTCTCTTTAAGAGGGAGAACTGTTGATTGGAAAGCCGCCGTTTCGACACACATCGCAGGTCTTCTTTAGGGCTAAATATACAAAATACAGACAAATTGAAATTATACATGGTAAATATTATAAATACATATAGGAATTATGATATAAGAGTGATTAAATATAAAGACGGGGTCGAAACGTTGGCTTTCCAATAAACAATTCTCACTATTTAAGAGATTGTTTTTACCTCCACCCGGACCATTTTCTACCTCTATTCTTTATTCTGTTCCAGTCCAAATATTATTTTAAATGAACTGTGATACGTTATAATTCGATTTACAGTTATTTTATATATATTATATTTATATTTTCAGTCAGATTAATAATAAAAAAAATCAACAGAATATTTTTCCAATCGTTGTGATTGGAATAAGGAACTAACCACAAGTCAACAGTCGTTTATTTAAATTATAGATTCCAAAGAATTTTGGTTTCCATTACACTTCTAAGAGAAGAGTGTAGAAAAATTAGCGTTGTATCATTGGCGAGCGAATTTTTGATTTCACCATTCATCTTTTTTTCTCCATTTAGAGGATGCCCATTCCTTCTTTCTTTTTTTTTCTTTTTTAAGGAATGGTTTCTACATCAGAAACCGGAACAAGAGAGCGACATTTTTTACCACTTAGTGGTTTTACAAAGAGATTTATGGTTTTTAGAAAATTTAATTCCTTCAGCCGTGCCATCTATCCTTGTTTCCATTAAATTTCTATCCCATTAAATATATTTTCTGGGATTGTTCTCACTGCCGGTCTGATATTTTTGCTTCCTCATCGAGTGCCTTTTAGGATATTGTAACCGATTTTTACTTAAATGAACGAAGGCTTAGCAAATAGAAATATATTATCTTAATCAGAAATGCTCGGTTTTTAATAGAAAAATTATTATATTATCATATAAATCATTGACTCCTGGCCTAATTGTCAAAATAATCTATGCATTGCAGCCCAAGATCGCAGTTTGGTAACACGGAAGGTGACCCTAGGATTTTTTAAGGGAGTAAAAACTCCTTAGTTACACCGTCCTTCGGAAGGGACGTTAAACGGGGGTCCCGAGCCTGTACGATGTCAGGTACTCGTTAAAAATCCCTACCCTAATTAAACCTGGTTAGGGAAAATTTAGAGCTCCCACTGTAGCGTCGTATGATTAGCCATAGCAGTGACGTTAAATGAACAAACAAACACCCTATACATTATTAATTAAAAACAAAAAACATATACCGACCTATATAAAGTAAAAAAAAAAGTAACCTGCTTTTGTGTTTTAAAAAAGATTTATTAAAAGTCCTAACATCTGAAATTTATTTTATTCTTTCTTTTCACATTTATTATTACTTTCATGACTTTAATTTTTGAATAATTATTAGTTGTCCCCATAAATACAGAGGTGAAAATGTGCCGGATGAATGTAAGAAATAATTCCTGAAGTAGTGATACTACTTAATAAGTAGATCACTAATTCTTGACAGTAGTGCAGCACATTTAGCAATGTAGCAGGATTTAAGTAATTAGAAATAAAATTATTTTAGATTATTTAAAAATTAAATAAGTTTTATTAGAATGTTGAGGACATTATTATTACTGTTATATACAGTTAATCAGGCATTTCTTTGTGTAAATAGGGATTATGGTAAGTATATGGTATTAACCATTAGGAAAGTATGGTATGTAAAGAGCAGGTCTATTGATGGTTCGCAAAATTCCTCGTTTATATGTAATTAAGACCAAATAAAATGTTGTTTTTTAATAACATAAAACAAATGTCTTGTGAAGTAATAGTGAAGAATGTTAAGCAGTTTCTATCAACAATAAAGAAACAATTTTTAATAGTTCAATGTTATTGAAAATTGCCCCTCCAGAAGAAATATGAAAGAGTGCCTTTACATTCTGATCACAGATTTATATTCATATTTTTTTGTACAAGTGCATAATATTATTTATATAGCCTTTTTTTCTATTAAACTGTATCATCTTTGACAGACTTAGTTACGAATGAGCTAAGCTGTTATGATTTGATTAATAGAACTCGTAGAAGTATACCCATTTCAGCATCGTTAAGATTAAAAGATACCAAGTTTATGACAACGAAATGAAATGTAGTTGCTAGAGAGAGATTTGTTTTTAGCCTAGATACAGAATAATGGTTCTATTTTATCCGGAAGAGCAATGACTCACGACCCCATAGGTGGCGACAGTGCAATAAACGCTCTTTGTCCGGGAATGTTCTACGGGCCTTCAACAGCCCATTAATTTACTTTTTAGAGCCCAGAGAAAGTAGTGAGGAAAAGTGATACGAGAACCATTTGTCAAACAAGAGCAAAGGGATCTAGGTTATGCTTCGGTTCCATAACCTGGTATGGGCGTCGAAGGCAGCGTTCCTGAGGAACAAGGGAAGGATTACCGAAGATTCGATGGCGATTATTAAACAGAGTATGGCAGGCTGAAGCGAGAATTCCTGAAGCGACCGCTTAAGTAGGTTGCACCCGGGAGCGGGCACAAAGAAAGAACCAACTTGTCACGACCGCTAACTGTAACCGGAGATAAAACACCATACACCCCCTCGCCACTGTTCCACTTTGTAATTAAAACCAGCTCCTGATGACGGATGGACTCTCGGTGAAACGTCTCTCGTTGACAAACAGCCTACAAGCAACATTCCTATTTGTTTTATTCCAAAGGCACAAAGTAAGTCAGGCATGAATATTAAAATGAACAATATATTTTGTTTGTTCTTATTTTCAGTTATTTGAAATGATCTGTAGTATTGTATATTTTATCATAAAATAATTAATAACAAGGCTCAGCATTGCCATGTTAACCCCTTATTTTTCCATTGCCACCTTAACCCAAATCCACAAAATCACTCTTAGAGAAATCCTCCCACCTACACAGTTTACCAGTCTGCACAGTGCATACTAACTTTTTAGGAATTCGTTTGTATCTCAGATTAACAACTTTACAAGCCCATCATAATCTTCGTGACTCAGTCACTTCAATAATAATATTAACAGGATGGAAGTTCCCTAAAATAAATAAATTAAACATATTTGAATATCTGATATTGTTTACCAACTATAACCAAGATTTAAATGGATGAGCTGCGAGTTTTTTATTGTGTGATACATATCTTTTTCGTATTTCCTGATTTTATTTTAACGTGTGATTTGTATTCATTATAAAAGTATCAGCAAGGTTTTGTAAAAATTAAATATTAAGAAAAAAGATAATTTTTGATGAAAATTTATAATGAATCTAATGAAAATATCTCTTGCTGAATTCCGGCAATGACCAAATACGATTTAATACAACTAAATGTTAAATGTATTACACAAAAACCTGAAACATTAAATTTTTAAGTTCGAACGACTAATAGTTTTTAAGTTAAATTTTTAATAAAGCAGTTTAAATTAGAAAATCAATAATATCCGTGATTACACCATACTACCATTAATTACAAAGGTATGTATAAACCTGTTTTAAAAATTGTTGTGATTTAGTTAACTTATCTTTATGTAGTTTTTTGCACTGATTTCAAAAATGTCATTGGTTTTTTTCTATCACGTAAGGCTTGCATACAAAATAAAGTTTACGTTTTTGGAAAAAGTACAAAAATGGAAAATTTTGGATTGGTTTTTATTATTTTAACATGAAATAAAATTAAATAACAAAACAACGATACCTAGCCAAAAAGAGCATAAAATTGATGCACATGTGTTGTAAATTTATTATAAGTCTTTGTAAAAACGTTTTCTTTTTACATCAGAGCTTTAAATCCAAATAATTACAGTCTGTTTAAGATATGTTACGATCTTCGAATTTAATACTTTGTTTCTGTGTGTCATAACTTATAGCGTTTTGGAAGTAGGGAGTGTTTGTTATAGTTTTCTAGACTTCAGATCCCCATCCTAGTATACTATCAAATGTTAAACCGAAACAGTGCTTCAGCGTTTTAATTTTAAACTGATTAATATAAAAAAAAAAATTTTAGGTCTTTATCGTGTAAGTAATTATATGCTTTAATCTAAATCTAATTGATTTTTTTTTTATATGTTTCAATTTACCTTTAATTATAAACAACTTAGTTACTACAGGCAATATATTAACTACTTGAACGGATGAAAATCTCGAAATTGAGAAAAATAAAAATCAATTGAAGAATCTTTCAGAACTTAGAGTAATTCCAGCTATGTACGATCTTGTACAGCAACGTGCATTTTCGTGACTCAGAATTCTCATTACTGGCATAGATACATAAATTAATCTATGTTTTTAAGCATCCATCAATACCACATCACCTTTTATGGTAGTACCTCTTAATACAGATATTCCATACCAGGAGGGGGCTTGAAGACAAGCCAGGGGGGTGAGACCAGTTGAAAATTAAAAAGATCTATTAGTTTTAGTTATATTTCTCCTACTTATTTATATATTATCTTTATTTTTTAAAGTTCATATGTTGATAATTATATATGAGTATTTTTTTTACATAGATTGAAACTTCTTATGTTATATCTAGTAAGAGTAAAAATAAAAAAAAAAATATATATACATATATATATATATGTAATTATCGTTGTTTATATCACATGCCCCTAAGAGTTATTGTGGGAGGCTTTCATTTCAACAGAGCCGTGATACATAAAATGTTTGGGAACACCTGTCATAAGAAGTACCAAATTCCACAGTGAGTGCGCATTCTCCACCTGTGACCTACACCTTTACTATAGATTATTCACTCACCTTTAAGAAAGTGAGGAAAGTTTCGTCGATTAAACAAACGACCTCAGTGAAAACGAGCCGGACCCAGAGAATGACTCGCGAGTCCTCAAGATGACCGCGCACATAGCCAGCCTTTGTCGCGATCCAGCGCACGCTTCCTAAAACAGCCGATAACGGAACCCAAATCGATTGCTTTATCAAAAAAGTAAAAAGAACAAAACACAGAGCCCTCCCTGCATTCGAACAACAAATCACCTCCTGACTCGACTCTTCCACTTCGTCAGCCCTTGTTGATTCCCTGTAATTTATAAAATGGGCTGCCCCCTAAGCGACTCTTCAAATCAGTCCTCGCCACAGTTAGTGCTTGTTAGTCCATAACGAACCTAACTCTTGGCCCGATTGTGATAATTCCTTCCTTAATTCCACAATTGCTGTCGTAGCTATTGACCAGCGTTGACGGGGCAACTGCGTTACAGAATAAGGAGAATATTTTCACGAAGGACTGAAGGACTGATAAAAACTAGAATACATTTTAAATATTCAAGCGGTTATTAACTTAATTGGGAACCCAATTAATTATGATTAGAGCGATGTTGAAAATGGTATAAACGGTCAATCTCATTTCCTCTTCATTAACTATCATGTGTTTTATCTTTTTGAATATAAATTCATCAAAAGTACTCTTTTGAATTAAGATAAATGACCCATGAAGGATCATAGATTCAGTAAACAAAGTCTGTACTGTTTCTAGGACATCGGTTGTGAAGGGAGATGATTACACTAAACCGCCAGTTTTTCCCCAATTAACAACTTTACCTGGATGAGGAGGGTCTCCAGAACCCACACGATCAATCCTCGGCTGTATACAATAAAAATAATGAATCTACCAGAAACAGACCCAATCCAGAGACCAGCACTCTATATACATTGATTTACCCAGCTACCTTAAATGATTTATTTTAGTAGAATTTTAGAACGAAGAAATGAAAAAGCTCGCTCAAATTTCTTAAGAATGAAAATATTCCTTTGATAATACTTAAATTACATAAAAAGATAATCAAATATTAAACTTTGTATTTATAACTATAAGGAGCTGAGACCTAGACTACATTGGTAGGAAGAAGGGGCTCCCAATAATAATTCGGTAACCTTCTATTCGAGCGAAATTGCCGGTTGCTAATTTAATACAAAACCAGATAGTTTTGACTGGGTGTCAATTTTCGAAAATACATAGAATTGAAGCTATAAAAGGAACGAAAAGAACTTCATCAAGTAATACAAATATAACATCCAAAAATAAGTAAATGATAAAATATAATGTAAAAATAGAAAAAGAACAGTCACAAAAATATTAATATGCACAAATAAACCTAGGAAAATGCAAGAGTTATGAAAAAGAAAATGCACTAAGCAAGTATCTACAATTAATTATTTACATAAAAAATGATATGAACTTATTTACTGAAAGATATGAGTCTTAAAACAAAAAATACTATTGGTCTGTGAAGCAATAAGAAAATGAAAAATGATCTGAGAAATTGGCGACAAAATCATAAGTTGAGAGTAGCATCTTCTCACACGACAACTGTCTTGAGACTGATGTTTTAATAAAAATTGTTTCTTGTTGTTATAAAAAAAATATTAAAACATATGTTTTGAAAATTACTCACTGAATTCTTTTTTCCTTTTAATAAATTTTATTATTTTCTCATTTTTGGATGTTTTTATTTGTATTACTTGATGAAGTTCTTTTTGTTCTTTTTATAGCTTCAATTCTATATATTTTCGGAAATTGCCACTCAATCAAAACTATCTGGGTATTTCTTTTTCTTTCTTTTATTGAATTCACAACCGGCAATTTCGCTGGGATAGAAGGTTAGCGAATTATTATTAGGAGCCCCTTTTTCTACATCCTATTTTGGTCCTCCGACCCGGGATATTATGATTTCAGTAAAATTGTCTTGTAAATATTCGATTTTGATTTTTTTCCCATTTACAAAACTTTTTGTTTTTCCTTTTATTTTTGTAATGATTACTTTTTGCTTGTTATTAAATTTGTATAATTAAAATGGCTCCCAAAGTTAATCAGGATGAATACTGGATGCTCTTAGGAATGAATTCCGGGACTTAGCTGATGACATTAACGGAACCAAAACCGCAGGCTTATTAATGGGGTCTGACTCGACTAAACAAAAAAATATCTGGTTTTTAATGCAATGAAATATTCGTTTGGAAGTAAAAAAATTAAATAAATAAAAAATAGGTATTGATACCCGACAACCACCATATAATTTCCATTACTAAAAAACAAACATTTTACATTGACTTGATATATTTATATTAAAAGCGGTTAACACAATAAATAATTATTTATATTGATCATGCTCAAGTATATTAATATTATTGTGCTATTCACGAATTGACAATTCGTTGTAAATCACCTAAAAGAAATGCTGTTGATTGATATAAAATTTGAATAGTAGGATAAACTCAGAAACGAATATGTTATTTTGGTTTTTGGAATGCTTGTTTTAATAATAAAAATTATACAATGATCATTTTAGAGATATATTAATATTTTGAAGGCAGGGTATTGTAGACTTATATATATGAGGTGTTCGGGATGAAAAGGGGATAAATCCAAGTTTAAAAAAATGGCGTTTTCACATTATTTTTCAAACCTTGATGTCTACTTTTCTTAACTATTTATAAAAAAAAAATAGTTACATCAGTGAATTCATGAAAATCGTTAGATGTCTACTTTTTCACTGTTAAGCATGAATTATATAATAATATAGTCTCGAAACGTCATCAACAGTAGTTGTAAACTTTTTAACTGAACATCGAAAATCCGAAAAAATTATACTTATGCATAACTAGAGTTTATAGATCCTCTACCGCTCCTTAAGAAAGCACATAACCTTAGAAGCGATAGAGGTCATAAGTTCGTATCTAATCTACCTATAATTGCGTCGTTGTTTTGTCTCGATGATAGGAAATGAGATTAATCAGTAATTGAAAGATTGTTTTTCAAGATATTATTAAAGAAACTCCTTGCGGAAATATGGTATCTAACCGGGAAGAAGTACTCTCGGGTCAAGCGCACAACCTTGCACTTGATGCAAACAAGCTCCTACCGAAGCCAGCTACTGGAGGAATGTGGTGGTACAATACTGACAAGGGGCAGATCCTATCTACAAGGCGCTTGTCCAATCATTCTACATCAATAAACGTTTGAATCGCTTAAGCCGGTATTTACGATTATAGATACGGGTTATTCGATTGTTCAGAGAGTAATTAATTCTATAAATGTTGTGAAAACTATCTGTCGGCGTAAATTCTCTAGTCGATGTAAATTATTGCTATTCGAAAAATGGTAAGATGAAATACCGTTTCACCTTTTCCCGAGGCCAATAGCTTTATGACTCATAGAATACAGTTTAAAGCCATTTTAAATAAGCTATTCGATGATACATGTGTATTATCAGTCAACACCAATCCAGTTATTGCATCCCAAAGCCTCCAATCCCATATCACTGATCATGAAGAATGGTGTCAAATCTGGAGAATTAAAATAAATTCTCAAAAATCGCATCAAATCACTTTTACCTTACGTCGTAAAGCAATGACTTCCTGCCCTTCAGTATCCTTTAATAATATCCCTCTGGTGCCTGTAGAACAGATCCGGTACTTAGGGTTGCACCTTGACAAACGATTAACCTGGAATCCTCATACAAGACTGAAAAGACAAGAAACCGCACGACGTTTCAGGCTACTTCAACACTTACTAGACAAACACTCTAAGCTCCCAATTAACTACAAAAGACTCATCTACATGACCATCATACGACCTATTTGGACTTACGGAGTAGAGCTTTGGGGCTTCACTATGCCATCGAATTCCTCTCGTATCCAATCCTTGTAGTCCAAAATCCTTCGTAAAATCCTCAATGCTCCTTATTTTGTTAAGAATAAAGTCATCCATAACGACCTTAATGTCCCTTTTGTTGCTGATTTGGCCCGAACCCGGTATCTATCCTTTCATAAAAAACTTCATTACCACTCAAACCCTCTAGTTTCAAACCTAGCTTCCTCTTCAATTCCCGATAATCCTCCGAGGCGTCTGAAAAGAAGATGGCCAC
This sequence comes from Arma custos, assembly GCA_037127475.1. Classification (NCBI taxonomy): domain Eukaryota; kingdom Metazoa; phylum Arthropoda; class Insecta; order Hemiptera; family Pentatomidae; genus Arma; species Arma custos. The sequence continues at coordinate 19,040,974 of CM073759.1, read as the reverse complement.
GTGACCTCCTTACTTGAACTTTGATTTGAGTACTACCAGTGGGTAGTTTCTCTACTTGTCATTATCATGTCATTATATATCACTTAGCCTATTTACTTGTTGTATTATTGTAATACAGCTGTAGATATCAATAAATAAATAATAAATAAGCTATTCAATTTTTCATGTTTAGTTTCTTTCCTTCTTTACTAAGATATTAAGGAAACTGTCAGGGTAATATTAGAAGGCACAATATTATCATTTCACAATAAATAAATCGTTGAAGAAGGTGAGTCAAGCTACGATTTGTACTCAGTAAATAAGAGCTTCGTTGTCACCAAGTACCTTCGATATGTTTGGGACTAGTCCTACTTTATTCGTTGTTGATAATTAATAATTAATTGAGGATGCTAAAGGCGGCTAAAGATATGCAAGGTCTGTAGAGCTATTCATACAATATTCGAACAGATCGCGGGTTCGTAGCTCGACAGGTGGCCATAGGATTTTTTTAAGGGAGTAAAAAATCCTTAGTTACACCGTCCTAAGTACGATGTCAGGTACTCGTTAGAAATCCCTACCCTAATTAAACCTGGATAGGCAAAAATAGGGAAAATTTAGAAAAGGTCCTTGTCATTTCGTTTGCTTTTTTAATGGATTTTACTAAATTAACTTTAACTTTAAAGATAAACGAGTCCATTTTTTCTGGAATGGGTCTGCTTTAGGATGGTGCATTCAGAAAACCACTAGTTTTTAATTAATTGAATAAAATAATTCGTTATTAATAGCTTTCAAATCATAAAAAACGTTGAAACTTAATATATTTAAACTGTCTGTTATCCTGTTTAGATTCGATTAAAATATCCATACATAATTTTCCTATATGCTTATTTCTCTTTGAATACGGTGACTTTTTAGATGCTTTACTTAAAATTTGTAAGCACATCTAAACTATTGACCACATCATCAAGGGATTTGCTTCATGTTGTTATAATTGTTTTCATATATTATAAATTTACGTACACTATTTCCTTATATAATTTATTTTAAATATAATTGATCAATTTGTATTTTAGTGATCACCAAATAGATTTTTCCCTCGTAATTATTTATTGTTGTCAACATTGATTGGCCTCTTATTCGTAATTCCAATAAAGCTATCTGAATAATATATGCCGAGAATAATAATATTTCGGTATTTAGTGGGATATAAACAGTGTTGTGAGCATTGATGAACAGATGGCTTTCCGCTATAATGTTATAACTATATAATTGAGCGTAGATCCTTTGCTTCCATTACAATACTACTGAAGTTACATCTTTCTTTCCTATGAAAGGTAAGCATGACATAGACAAAAAATTACCATCTGCTGAGTTCTTTTTTGATTTCGATCTGATGTTGGACAACTTCAAGAACTGGATATGAAACCATTCAAACTGAGGTAATTAAGAATCTATACAATCTTTTTAAGATATTGAATAAATTAGATCTTTTAGTAGCTTACCACGAAAAATATCATCTCCTAGTAAAATATGATACTGAATTTTTTTTTTAAATTTATTTATTGATATCTACAATTGTATTACAATAATACAACAAGTAAATAGGCTAAGTGATATATAATGACATGATAATGACAAGTAGAGAAACTACCCACTGGTAGTACTCAAATCAAAATTCAAGTAAGGAGGTCACGTGGCCATCTTCTTTTCAGACGCCTCGGAGGATTATCGGGAATTGAAGAGGAAGCTAGGTTTGAAACTAGAGGGTTTGAGTGGTAAAGAAGTTTGTTATGAAAGGATAGATACCGGGTTCGGGACAAATCAGCAACAAAAGGGACATTAAGGTCGTTGTGGATGAGTTTATTCTTAAAAAAATAAGGAGCATTGAAGATTTTACGAAGGATTTTGGACTGTAAGGATTGGATACGAGAGGAATTCGATGGCTTAGTGGAGCCCCAAAGCTCTATTCCGTAAGTCCAAATAGGTCGTATGATGGTCATGTAGATGAGTCTTTTGTAGTTAATTGGAAGCTTTGAGCGTTTGTCTAGTAAGTTTTGAAGTAGCCTGAAACGTCGTGCGGTTTCTTGTCTTTTCAGTCTTGTATGAGGATTCCAGGTTAATAGTTTGTCAAGGTGCAACCCTAAGTATCGGATCTGTTCTACAGGCACCAGAGGGATATTATTAAAGGATACTGTAGGGCAGGAAGTCATTGGTTTACAACGTAAGGTAAAAGTGATTTGATGCGATTTTTGAGAATTTATTTTAATTCTCCAGTTTTGACACCATTCTTCAAGATCAGTGATAATGGATTGGAGGCTTTGGGATGCAATAACTGGATTGGTGTTGACTGATAATACACATGTATCATCAGCATACGTGGTAAGGATAGTATCAGGATGAGTTGGGATGTCAGATGTATAAACTGTATATAGGATTGGACCAAGGATACTACCTTGAGGAATCTAATATACTCAAAACAACAATGCTTTTCATAGTCGTTCAAAGTTATTAGGTAAGCTTAGATAGTTTATGAAGGTTATTTGAGTTATGAAATTGTTCTTTTGAAGGAGCGATATAATCTTATTTTAAATAATAAATATTTAGTTTTCCTTAAAACTAAACATTATTTCATTGGGGAAACTCATTTAAATCAGGTTCGAAAGTTGAGTTATAAAGAGTTATATTGTTACCATCGAGCCCTACATATGTGTTTTAGATTTTTTAATTAACGACAGCTCTAGGTTGATCTCAAAGTACCTGTTTGTTTAGCCTTAGAGAGTCTGAAAGAAAAGATACCTAATATATTGATAGTTGGCGATATTAAGGAAGTACTGCGGGTTACGGTCTAGAATTAAAATATACATAAATGTTTATTTGCGAACGGGTATATTTATTTTAGAAAGGGCTATTTCTAAGTAAACTTAAGAACGAGATTGATATCGCAAACATTAATAATTGTGCATGATAGTGATGGATAGCACTTGCTGTTTTTTTTTTACTTCAGTTACCTACTATTTTAAATGATTTATTCTTTAAACGCAAATAATGAAATATAATCATGAATTTCTGAAAAAGAATTTTTTTTTTTATTATAGGATAACCGCTATTCCTGATTCTGTGGATAGCGGTTCCGTTTGATACGTTTTCGTCTATAAATTTTACGGTGCATGAATTTAGCTAGAACTGGGGAATTTACATTATTGAGCTGAGGCTATATTGCAAGGATGGTAAAATAATCCGCCAGTAAAGTTGGGATTGGAAGGAGAGGCGACCACCGTGGAGTTTAACATAGCGGCATCCTCATTCGTTGCGTCGGATCCGCAAGGCATTGCATTGGCTTCATAAAGGACTTAGTAATCTGCAGTGCACGACCTCTGGGACCTGCTGCTCTGTCTTATACCTAGATTATATACCAGGGATACAAGTATGAGTATTGCCTACCGCGTTACATAGTCACAACCCAGCAGAGGATTAGGAGGATATCATCCCTCCCCAAGAGCATTCCGATTCACAAGGAGATGGCATTCCTAATAGCATATTGCACATAGGGGCGTAATGTGCCACAAGTACAGTATCTGCCTAAGTAAAGTTTTCTTTTCTTGTTGGCTACTTTTAATTTGGACTTGTCGCAGAAAATAGCAAGGAGCAAGTTGTAAGTCAACATAGCATTACAGTCTAGCATGATGAACAACTTCTTCCCGGACTTAAATGACTTAGCGAAGATATCTTGCCCAGGACCTGTTTTATCTTTCAATATTATTGTGAATGAGTAATTTTTATCCCTTTTCCGAATAAGTCAGTGGGGATTTCCATATATATATATGCATGTAAAAGATAAGAGCTGGAATAGATGTACCAACAGTAAAGAAAAACAAAAGTTTTGCCACTTCAACCCTTAGAGGGTTTTAGATTCAGTACGTGGTAGAGACTGTATGATTTCTTTTGATTGAACTAGGATTTTTCCGAGATCAACTGCTAGATTTTTTTTTTCGAATTAGGGGTTTCCAGTAATAGCTACTAGGTGAACCCGGGGTGATTCGTCGGATCTAACCAGGCTCAACTGCGGCTGTTAACAAGATTAAATAATTTATCGGATTTGAACCCGTCATCTCTGGCAACTCAGCGCTCGACTATCTGGCCTACTCCACTCCATAATAATATAACTGAAGTTTTCCTTTTCGTTGACAACTATTTTTAATTTGAACTTGTCATAACACATAAGAATCGGCAAGTTGTAAGTTTACAAAAAGAACGTTCGGTAAAAAAAAGTAAAAAATAAAAAATATTTAAACGATTTAACCTCAATTACGAAAGATATCTTGCCCATGGCCTGTTCGGGATTGTTGAGGATGAAAATCTTATTGACCAGTTTTCTGGGTGAACCATTAGTAATTTCTTAATACATTATTGTGAAAGAGTTGGAATAAAGGTTCAAAAACATTTAGTAATTTAGTGTATAATATTTGAAGAGTCACGTATCAAAGTTTCATTTTTAGTTGTTGTTTTTTTAATTGAAAGAGTTATTCCTACCTTGTTATAACTTATAAGTATCGGATTTTCTTCGCCAAGGTGTTTTGGCCGAAGACAGTCCTTAAAATTCTCTTCCTATATCCTAATAAAAAAAAAAGAAAACCAACCTGTACCACTGCAATATATGAAGGGTTTGGGGTTAAGTACATAGTAGAGACTGTACTATTTCTTGGACAATGGTTGTGCAGAGAGATGATTTGTACCAGATCAGGCTCCACTGCCAGATTTTCCTCCCATATTTTGGGTATCCATTTCATAGAACCTGGGTGAGCCCCATTAGGGTCCTAGATATCATTGGATCCATTTACTGCCGCTAACAGGTGCAATAAAAGTCTTCCAGTGAGCAGGATTTGAACTCAGGATCTTCGGCATAGTCATTAATTAATTAATTCGCATAACTCAGCATCTAAGCGCTCTACCACTGAGCCTTTTTTCACAAACATTTCAACAATCAATAGATTTTTAACAAACTATTATGAACACACAAACTCTCCCAGACCAAATAAATTAATAGCGTGCCTTAAAAATTATCGAAGCAATAAAATCATTCATTATTCACCCAATTCTAAATTATTGCAATCGTAACATCCCATCATTCACTACAAGATTAGAATCGTTACTGTTAATTTGTATGCAAATTAAATCTCATTATACCTTTCATATATCATCATAAACGAACATTTTGCCCGGCCATAAAAGATTTACGACTCGAAGGGTTAAGATCAATTAAATCACTAAAGGAGAAATTATAAATAAATGGGTCAGTTGAAGAAGTACGTAGGAAGGAATGCGCGGGAGAGTCACGGAGACATATTGTATAGGGGTCAGTGCAGAGTCACCCCGATATTGTTGGCCCATTATCCGACCATTGTCGGAGTGCCCTGTTTTGACGTGACCTACCGTTAGTCGATCCGTTAGCTCGTCGGCGATCGGAAGGAAAACCGAAAAAAGAAATAATAAAAACAAAAATATGAGGAGGTTTGGGCAGCGGAGCAAAATAAAGACGAGAAAGGGAAAAAGAACAAGAGGGAGAAATGAGCCGTTTATAATTTACGATCCCCTAAAACGGTTCCCTCCATTACTCGGGGAGGAGAACTCTTTCGCTTTTATGTATTGTCTCTTAAAGGAGATTAACGACGGGCTGTCCGTCTGAGCTTGGGCTTTCCGGAACTGGCTAAAGTTACAATTAAACCTAACGGAACTCCCGTAGTCTGGGCCTGGTCGATGTTCTAAATATGAAGAGCGATAAGTGACGTTGTTACTTGAAGTTTTCAAAATGTATAAGCTGTGTTCCGATTGGGGCATTAGTCAAAATGAACAAATATTTCCAACTAACATTGGTTGAAATTGAACAACCCTCAATTATTCAATACAAACCTTAGGATTCGCTGAATATGTCGATAATATGGTAACCTCATTTTAAACCATGAAGGTGCGGTGTGGTAGAGCACTGAGTTGTCGTGTCGAAAAGGTTCCGGGTTCAAATCCGGCTATGGCAGTAAATTTATTTAATTTGTTAACAGCCGGAATGGACCCTGTGAGATCTAAAGACCCTCCCGAGGCTAAATTAGGGGACGAACCTGACGATACCAGCGGTCTTGAGTGTGATCCAGAAGAAATTATCTTCCTACAAAATACAAAGTAGTATTTTTTAAATATATTTATATATACCTATATTTTTTTAAATATATGTGATACCTTCGGCTCTTCTCTTGGATTTCTTGGCCACCTAAAAAGGGCTAAGTGTGGACACATAGGCAAACTGGGTAAAGAAATAAACCCAAAACATACATTTATCAAAAATAAAACTCTACTTTATTAAACCAAAAATAATATAAAATTACACCTAAAATTTAATAATTATAATAATAACAGTCCTAAAGACAATAAGAAAAATAATAATTACAACTTACAACAAGATTCACCATCAACCATAATCCCGAAACCACTAATAAAAATAATAATTTCAATTTAATACAAGATCCATCATCCATAACAATAATCATATAGGCACTAATAATAATTTAAAACAAGATCCATTCTCCCTAACCATAATCCTCTAAAAAGATCCCCATCTGTTTTGTGATTGAAATGTTACGAACGAGAGAAGAAAACTAAAATATTTAATATCCAGATTCGATTGGCTCTATCAACAACTGAAATACCATCTAGCTACACCGCAAATTTAGCCCGACTACAGTAACATCTGAGACTCCTACCTTGAAAGCTCATCTTCCTTCCGGCATGACCACGGCTCTGCTCGCCGGCAGTACCAGTTCTCAGCTTCGACTTATGGCGAAAACGAAAGGGTATAAAAAGGCTGTTCGAGCTAGCATAAAGATGTTTAACTCCGTGTCTGAGATGTGCTGCTCCTTGCGGACGAAATTCGCAAGATATTCTTGAAATAAAGCGTAATTAATTTCGGGATGGAAGTGAAAAACCCCTGAGTAATATCCATTCTTATTAAGACAACTGGGCCTATGAAATGTTCAGTCAGCACGCCTCGACCACAGATGAGAGCCTTAACAATTAACATTTAATTTATCTCATTTTACTTTATTCAGTTTGTTACACATGTATTCGTGTTTGAATCTCTGAGTATGCTAAGTAAAAATTCTTGAATGCTAAGTAAATGAGTTTCGTTTTAGAAGAAAAAAAAAATGGTCAAAACTTCATAAAGTAAATATTTATTTTTTAAGTTAGAGAAGAATTGGTTGATTGTAACTTCTAATATAAGGAAGAAATAGTTGGGGGTGCAGTCAATAAAAACACCTTAATAAGTGTAAATTATTTATTGTGTGCCGACGTTTAATAAGTTACACTTATTAAGGTGTTTTTATTGACTGCACCCCCAACTATTTCTTGCTTATATTTATTTTTTAAATTGTCAAATTTATTTATTTCATGAATTATATAATACAGTATTTTAGATAATTTTTTATTATCTATAAAAAATAATTGATATAAAGTACAAATTTTAAAATCATAGGTTTTAAATCCTAGTAGACACTATTCAGCATTCATTAATATGTGAATGCAAACAACTAAACTTTTTGGAAGAAGTGCCTCTTAAGGGATTAATTTTTTTTCTTCAGATTTAAGTGGAAAATAGTTGACTGGATAATTTTATCAGTGGATTGAAATGGTCAGGGGGTACCGTCGAAGATTACACAAAATAAGAAAAACTTATTTTATTGTGCCAAATATGTGTAACGTTTCGGCCATCTTCAAGACTGCCAGAGGGACGGGGGGGAGGGCGATGTGAGTCTCAACTCTGTCGAATTTCAACACATACTTGACAGAGTCAAACTCTTAGACGTCGTTTTGTCCTTCGACAAATTATGTAGACAACCCTACACTTGTCTAAGAAACTAAAATTCCACAACACGCATACTAATCATATCAGGCCCGACTAATGAAGTTACAATTGAAACCCGTACTGGCCGATGTGAACATGCTTTTTAGTCGAAAATTTACAGAGCCCATTTGTCCAAAAGAGGTGATCTAGAAAATATCTATCTAGAAATTTATCTTTTTTTAGATAGAAATTTGATACTTATTATTCTAATGAAATAATAATATTAATAGTGAATAATAATCTCTTCACAAACATAGAGAATAATACAGATGCTTTGAGAAAATGCAGATTTCAGTTCTAAGGGCACTTACAAAAAAAAAAGGAGACAGAAAAAGAAATCGAAGAGTTGGAGATCCCTCCGGATGGTATTGATGGACGTTCTTCACTCGAGATGGAACTTCTGAATTTTACGTTAATAGTTTCGTTCGATCTTTTCAGGATATCATTGGAGCGAGATGGTTAGTAATTTTCGGTCAACAACTTATTCACATATGGTCATCACCCGTAATTCCAACATAAGATAGCTTATTTTTTACCAACATTGTCTACTGTTTTGTAATTATTAAAGCTATTAGTGAGCTGTGCACCCTATTTCGCCTGACCATCAGTTGGTAATAGATAATATTCAATGGCGACCCAACCACCATGATGACCCAGCTATCATGAACCACCAGGCGGGCTACAGGTGACGCTCTGCCGGCCACGCGACGGCCACATAACCGATCGCTACTGATAAAGGAAATACATTACCGTTTGGAACGCCCTTATGGTTTTTCATGGTTCGATGATATTGAAAAAAAAAGAATAGCTTTTGAATATTCTGTTTTATAAATACTTTTTGTTCCAGACAAAATATTTATTTTTATTTTTAGGATCTTATTGACATACATCATATTACTATTTATAATTTTTTATAATTATTGGTCATTTTTTTGAGTTTTAAATATTTTTATTTTTTAAAGAGAAAAGATAGGCCCTCGACCGGGATTTGAACCCGGAACCTTTGTCTCACCGTGACATCGCTCTACCAATTGAGCTATCCAAGGCCGCCTGCCTGCCGAGGACAAATGTTTTCTCTCATATATTCTAGGCCCAGTGCTCTCGCCATTTTTGCGATGAATACACTAGAACGAAGTTCTTTGAACATTAATTTTAATTTTAGGATCTTATTGACATACGTCATATTACTATTTATAATTTTTTATAATTATTGGTCATTTTTTTGTTTTAAATATTTTTATTTTTTAAAGAGAAAAGATAGGCCCTCGACCGGGATTTGAACCCGGAACCTTTGTCTCGCCTTGGATAGCTCAATTGGCAGAGCGATGTCACGGTGAGACAAAGGTTCCGGGTTCAAATCCCGGTCGAGGGCCTATCTTTTATCTTTAAAAAATAAAAATATTTAAAACAAAAAAATGACCAATATTTAGTTTTATCTGCGTTATTTACTTGGGTGAATTTTAACTTCAATGTTAGTAGATACTTAGTGTTATTTCAACGGCTAAAATTTATGAAAAATTTTGGCTACAGTTATTGTGGCTACAAACATGGTGAAGTAGCTGTACGAAAGCTGGACATGGCTTTATACTATCTGTAATGAATGTTCAACCGATACGGTTTGCTTCAGACACGCGTCCGAGCAATATATGTACTTTACATGTATTTAATGGGAAGCCGATACTTACAGATGACACTTTCCAACTACTGGAGTTTACTCTGTCTCTGATTTTACTTCCCACGTCATTTGAACGTTTCTTTTGATCTTCTATCAAACTTCGTCCAACCTTCTCCGGTCTTTCATTATCGTAAAACTCTTCCAAATTTTTCATTTTGTATGCAAATTCACTTCATTCTAACACTCTGTACAGTTCAGCTTTTCCAAATCATCTATCATTTAATTTTGTTGTGTAACTGTATTGTTTTTATAGTTGTTAAGGCGTGATTAGACTGAATAAATTTTAATAGGAAGCAAATGGAAGTACCACGGGAATTTGAATGAAATCTCAGATATTAACAAAGCGTTTGATTTATTAATTTGAATAACATGCGAGATATCTCTTCTTAAATACTATTAAATATACATGTAAGAGAAGATACAAATTAATAATAGCTTCTACAAGAATAACTTAAGACTAAACATGCAACTTAGCGATCTAATGAACAAAAGTAATTTAAGACAAAAAAAGAAGAAAAAAATGATTAACATGAATGGGAGCGATAATTAACAATAACAGAAATGCTCCATGCTAGCATAATGGCCAAAGATATAATAACTACAAAATGAACTTGAACGTTAAAATGAAGATTTCAATAAGGCGCGAAAATGAGCGAATAATTATTATTATCACGACATGACGGAACAATGAGTATGATATCATTAATTAACTTGAACTGTCCGGTTGGTACCATGTGGTACGTTGATCATCAGGAGAAGAATTAGTTGACGATTTGAGGCCTTATGATAATGAAATGGGATTTACAATTTGTGTGATATAAATCCAATTAGCATCTCAGCATAGCTTCTGGCGAGTGACAAGATTTAAGACCTCTGGAGGTTCTCATAGGAATAGCGGCTTGAAAGCGGAGTGATAAGCGGCAGTGTGCGATGGTCGTTGATCCAGGTCTGGTAGAACAGTTCCGCTCGGCGATCTAACAGCAAGTGCCGGGCGCACTGAGCGTCATTCCCCCTCTCCTTGATTTTGGCGGTACAGTAAATTTCCGAGAGGCAAGGATCGGTTTGTTATCTGGCGGTTAGTATAGGTCCGCGGCTAAACAATAGTTAATAATTAATAATTTTGTTACTATTCAGAAAAATATAAAACCACTTTGGGTTAGTGGTCATTTTATTTAAAATAGTGGATTCTATGTATAAATCTAATATCTTATTGATTAATTGTTATTGGTTTCAAATAACAATTTATGAATGAAAGGAGGTGAGGATCCCAAGAATTATATTTCATTATTTACCCTGGGTACCCGATTTCTGTACTAGCCCCGAAAATGGATTAATTACATAATGGCAAAGTAGATAAATAATTAGAATTAAAAAAAAAATAGTTAAAATATAATAAATCATCACTCATGCTAATGATTTTTTTCCCATAAACGGACTATGATGCTATGATGGTTTTAATTGTGTTGTTGCTTCCCATCGTCTGCTGCATAAAAATTTTAACATAATCTATTAATATGTTAGGATTTTTAAATATTATGTTTCTATGGGTTTACGATCAGATCCTTTAAAGCATCGAAAGACAAATCTATATATTAATTACTATATTGCTCAACAATTAATACAAAGCTAGGGCATAGTTTTAAAAAAGGAAAAGTCACAATTTTTATAAAGTTAAAGGTAAAAGTAAAATTTAGTTTACAATATTATATAGTAGTTTAAATTTTATTTTAAAGCTATGATATCTTCGTCGCACGTCAGCACTATTTGTTTGACCAGGTGTAGATAGTTGATATTCAACTCTAGTCCGCTATCGGGGTAAAACCCTAAACACTAAAAGTTCTTGTTATTTGTGATTATTGGTAGCTCTGTAAATACCTTTGAAAAAAAAACGTATGCTATTGGCACTTAGACGAACAGACAATTGGTAATTCGCTAATCATATCAGAAGAGTGCCATAAATAATAATTAATATGTGATAAATTAATATTATAAGTATGTGAGAAATTAAATACCCCTACAGTTCTGTACAGGTGTGAAATGTGGCTGCTAACAGAAGTAAAAGAGAAACAATCTCTTCAAGGATAAAGTTAGCATCGTTGGATAAATTACAAATAATAAAGTAAATATATAAAAACATAAAATTTGAAATCCGAAAAAAATTTAAGTCCTGTAAGTATATTGGAATATGTACCAAAGGAATACACAATAATATGATATTTTAATTTCAATCTATTTTAATTGTTTGAAATACAAAGATCTCAAAATAAGGGTTCAATATAAACCCCCTTGTGAACCAACGGCGTTGAAAACACGGGTTCTTAGAACACAATTTTCGATGTAAATAATTTAGAAAGTGGAAATAATAGAAATAGGAAAGGAAAATAATTAGGAAAATTGTGGGACCAAGATGGACCGAAGAATGGTATATATTATAGAAAAAATCTAAAATTGAAGAATATTTCAACGTAAAGATAGACATGAGCAAAATACGTCTAAAATTCTATGGCCGTATAGTAAGCCTTCCCGATCTCAGACTTAAGAAGAGAATAGGACGTGGCATGCCTTGCTAATAGAGGGGAATGGATCCAAAATTTCGGAGGGACTTGGAATTAGCCGGAATTACTAATGAAGACATTAACACAAGATACAATTTTAAACTTAAAGTTGAAAAATGTGAGATTAAACCCGAGACAAAAGCGCCGAGAACTGGAACAGAATAGAGCGAGGAAAGAAAAGCTGACTTCTCCCAAAGAATGAAAACCTGGTGGGCAAATAAGAAAAACAAGAAGCCCAAAACGCGAACCATCTTTACTTAGGGTCTTCCACTTTGGTAGCTTTACGACTAGTAATAATAATAAAAATTATTAATTTAAAATTCTATTCACATAATTTTAATTAGGTGTTTTATTAATGATATTTTTTTTTATTTTATTCCATTTTCATTTCTTGAAAATTTTCTTTTTCAAAATACATTACTTATACAGCCTGTTCAGAACCAATGTGTCAGCAAAGATGGAACAAAAATGTTTTTTTAGGCATAAGGTTCCTAATATAATTTTTGAAATCGCAGAAAGAAGAGTGAAAACAACCTACAGGAACAAATTAAAATTCTTGAAAAGGTCCGTAATCAATAACTTGAATAAATATGTTTGTACAAACCAGGATATGTTATGTGTGACATGCATGATGTCTTTTACGCTTCACTAGTCATTCCGGACTGTTTACGTATCACAAATCATACTCAATGAGTTATTTCTTAAATTTATATAATACAATAAGTGGTGGTTGTCCTGGTTAATAAGTGGTTTCGATAATTCGATTTTTTTTCCAAAATGAATTTATTGTACTCAGGGAAGCGGAATCCTGCAATTTTTGAAGTTAATGAGGAGCTAAGTCAGGAATGCTATACCATATTATGTAATGCCTATAATATATAATATAGTTATAAGTATTAAAACTCTATGTGTATTATAACTCAAGCCTAAAAGTAGAAGAATGAAACGATTCCAGTTCCCTTAATACGGTTAACTTTCTATGGACCAAATTCGACTCAACCGCTTTTCGCCAGAGCTGCAGATATAGAATAAGGGAAAATGTTTGTTAAAGTAATTATTGGATTCTATGTTTTATCTTTGGGAACCCGACCTTGTATTGAGAAAAGGTTAGGATTATCAAGTGCCCATTTAAAATTTCTTTCTCTGAAAACTTCTCTGGAATTTAAAGGCACTTAAGATAGCGGTTGCTAAATATCGCTTTCCCAATGTCGATTCCTAACTGTTATGAAGAATCGAACGGTTTCATTTCATTTGCAAAGTGCTCCAAAAGTCTTAGACGAACCTGTATATGGATGCTGCGTCACATCAGAAGCTTGAACCAACAAACGGTGAGACTAATCGGGAGATTCGCCGATGTTGACAGACGTACATGTTGGTATTTAACGAAGGAGGAAATGCCTCCTCGAGAAGACAGTGGATAGCAGTGTGCTGGATCGAGGGCGAGCACAAAGCCATCCTTCAACGATTACCTTATCTGTGTCAACAGCTCACACCTGTGCGCGCTCTACACTGCACCACTGTCTTCTTATCGTCTTAAATGTCGACCTTTTAAACTGGACCCACGGGAAAATTATCACTTATTTTTATTTTTCTTCCTCCGATCGCGCATCGGCTTATATATATTTATCGAAGACTTGAGTGCAGTTAGGCAACCCGAATCCCCGTTGACACTAATGGCTTCTTGTCACATGTTCCACCTTGATCCCCTGTAGAGATATTATTAAGGAATTTCAACAGCAATAGGAATATTTTAGAATTGATTTGTTACTATTCTAATATTTAAAGAGGAAACGTTTAATTGTTCTGCTACTCACTTATTGACCCTCGAATATAATATAAACTGATTTATTTAGTGTTAATATCTGCCGACTATATATAAAAAAGTTTCTGCATGTAATAAATTTATAAAGTTCATAAAGGATGGTCAAATGCTGTGTGGTTTACAATAGACCTACTTAGGTCTGGTTATTGGAAAATGTCACCACCCTCTATGTTGTCCCACCATCCCTTCAATCTCATTGCCTTTTAGGGAGTAAAAAATAATTGTGAGACGTGAACATCTATTTTATTCCTGATATTTTAGGTTTTAATTAAATATAATATTTAGGGTAAGATAAATTAAACCGTTTTCCAGTTGTTGTTTATTCATTAATTTTCACTCTTTAGAGACGTTTCGACACTATGGTGTCATTCTCAATCTTTTCTTCTCCTGCATCTTTTAACTTTAATAAATAAATTAACAATAATTACAATACTATAAATAATTTAACATAAATGTCCAAAGATAACACACTATAAGTATAAATACCTGGAAAGTCATACTTTTAAAAATTCTTAGGAGATCATTAGTCCTCCATGGTCAATAAATAATATTGCATTACAAAACCAAATTTTGATCTTTGAACCATCAGATCCTTTTTCTCATTTCTATGAATCATTAGACTTTAATATAAAATAACAAATTATGTTCTAACCGCACATCAACAAAAATAATACAAAGTAAAAAATTATTTTTTTTAAATTTAATTTATTTATTTATTTTTTTAATTGTAAACGTTATTTATTATTATTTTTATTTTTTTATATATATAATTTAAAAAAATATTTTATCAAATCTATTAATTAATTATGAAATATATGGAAATTTTTTTATTTTTTAAAGATCTACTTAAGCTTGAGAATGACACCTTAATGTAGAAACGTCTCTAAAGAATGAAAATTAATGAATAAACAACAACTGGAAAACGGTTGTATTTATCTTACCCTAAATAAATGAAGAATAAATCCAGTTTAAAAAAAAAAAGGAAAAAAATATAAGAATTAAATATAATATTAAACATGCTCAAATAATTACAGATTATTTGTATAATTAAAGTAGATCTTCTTATAAGGATTTTCTTTTTATTCTAAGGCTCTAAAGCCCACAATAATGTACTGTCACGTTATTCTAAAGGGACTTGTCCCAGATTAAATAAAGAATTTATTATTATATTTCGTTCTATTCTAGTACGTATTACTTTTCTTTATTTATTTATTTTGGTTTTTGTCACTTTTTTTTTGTTTTTATACATAAATATATTCCAAACAAGAATTTTAATTGCCTTTGTGTGAGTATTTCTCACTATTAGATATTACCTAAAAAGTTTCCAACGTGTAAAAAAAAATTAAATATACAGAGTGTGATAAAATGGAGTGTAAGAGATTTAATTTATCTGAAAAAGAATGCCAAGAACGCGTTTTGAGAAAGAAATAGTAAAACAAATGGTCTTAATTTTTAATTTTATTTTTATTAAAATAGATTTATTCAGGGTATTTGTAAGCATTGAACCCATCTCTAATTGGTCAAATGACCATGAATATACGGTAAAATGTATAAATTTTTTTTATATGATTTTAATATTAAAAAAAATTGTAAAAATTCTAATGCTATTAAAACGACTAAAATTAACACTATCTTTGCTATTATTATTTATTATTATTTTCTTTCATTGAGTATATTTTAATTTAATTCAAAACATCCATATCTTGGAATTAGAGGGACTTGAAGACCCATAAACATAAATATCGCATCTTCTTCAAAGACTTGAACTGATGTACACCAGCATTGAAGTCTCTTGAATCATCTTTTCATCTTTCTTTCCTTAGAAAGGTTTCAAATTTAAAAAAAATACTCAAAATTGCTTAAATATTTTCTATGTTGGGAGCAAACCATGCCAAAGGCGTAACGTATGCATGCTTACAGTTTCATATTATAATCACAAGAGAAATAGCTACAAACGAACTACATGGGTGTAGAGTTTCTATGCTAGAATCGTATCTCTGACATAATGACAGATTAAACAGATTAACTATAAAAGCCTTAACAAGAGTGTCAGTATATATATATATATATATATATATTGCAAAAAGACTATAAATTTTTTTATCTAGAAAAAAATGTTACTGTTAGTAGTTATTTCTTAGGTGGTTTTGCAATATTCCATTTTAATAAAATTCCTCTAAACTGAAAGAAAGAGTTTTTAATAACAATTTCACATGAGAGGCTAAGAACAGGGATCTTCTAGAATATTTCTCCATCTGCAATAAACAAAATATAGAAGGCGTTGTCAAGACTGTACTATCTTGCTGACAACAAACCTTTCTTCCTTAGAAATCCTTTATAGAAATCCTTTTAACTTTTTCCACGTCCTTCTTTGTCTTCAAGGATCAAGTCTCCCCAAATTTCTAAAATACAGTGCATTCACTTAGGCTGCCTTCGTCCCAGATTGAGTTGATATTTTTGACCACTTCGGCTGAGTTTGAACTCTTAAAAGAAAATTATGCGAAAATCACACTTTGACATCTTAGTAAAGACTGAATTATTTCTAAGCAGTAAAATGTTACGGAGGTAAACAAACATATTTCTTTGAATGATGATTAATGAGTGTGCTTATTTATAAAAGTCAACAAAAATAAAACGTTTAATATTTACAGGGGTATTTTAAAGATAACATTAAATCCTGCATTATTTTCCGGACAACCCAATATTTAGTATGATACGATGTTACTCCAGACCACCCGGAATCGTTAATTTAGGAGGCTAAATTAGATTCTGAATGAATTCTAAATATCATTAACCTAAGCTAACTATTTATTATAAATAAAAAATAATATATATTGCAATTCTCCACCTACAGTCACTAATAAACTTAAGTTCTCTTAAGTAAGCATGAATTAGTCCTTTCAGCTACATAAATATCCTTCATTGAGATATATCCCATTTCTCTAATTATAAACCTATATCCATTTATCAGGAGATGATAGGAAAGTTGATTTATCCCCTGAAGGTGCCCAGGCAGCCTGACCCGGGAATTTGGAAGTAGGTTTGCCGAGGAAGAGGCTAATCCGGGCGTCACGATATCAATAAGCGGAAGGTTTTAGCGGCTAAATAAGGCGGCTACTTATCAATACGAGTCGAATCCATAATATGGCGATTCAGCGTGATAATTCATTCTTGACAACCTTTCTCTATCCCTCCCTCGGACCCACACACGAAGTCACGGACCTCCGATCCGGCGGCATCTCGCCGACTGTCTCCTTCGAGGTGGAGGTGCATCTTCAATAAATGAAGCAATTATTCTAAGATCTTAAGTAGGAATGCTGATCAAACTGAATTGAAAATTTAGTGTCATATGTTATAATAAAATGTTTAACACTTCCATGCCTAGTTTTACTGAAAAAAATCCTATAGACTTTAATCGGTGCATGTTTTATCAATGACCTAAATGAGGAAAAGAATTTCGGCCACAACTGCTTTTTAGGTTTATTTATTTATTTTAATTTTAGTAGAAATCCCTAAAATAGTTACTTAGTTAAAAGTGATATATCTCATTTCTACAGTTGTAGGTATAATGTATGGTTGAATTCAGAAATTTTTCTTCCTAGGCAATAAGATTATTGAAAGCATGTGTATATAAACTGGGAGTGGAGTGGCTGATGGTAAATCTGGCTGATGGCAGATTCTATTCTATCAGTTAACAGCCAGGGATATATCCTATGGGATCTGGAACTCTCCTGAGGCTGACTCAGCCTCTATAAAGTGGGTACCAAAATACTGGGAAAATTTTCATTTGTCTTATTCGAATTCAAATATAATACTCGTTCATGTCAGAACTGATTCATTTTGGCTGCAAGGATTTGTCTCTTAACAAAAAAAAAAAAAAATGGCAAAACGTAATTTTGTTCTTAAATAGTGGTTGAGTTCATTTGCTTACTAAAATTATAAGGTAAAATACGTTACTTATCAAAGGGACAGCACCCCTCGAAAAAATTATATATATATATGAAACTCAAAGGGATGCACAAATACACTTGTACCTAGATACCTGCTGTACATGCCCCCCAGCGAATTGGGAACTGGTTCCAGCAAAAACCTGTTAATTCTACCTTAGAGCTAGGAATATCTTATCTTTTAATTCAGCCAATTAAATTAATTTGTTACATGTCAAGAGGTTCAGGAATAAAATTTATGTACTGACAAGTCGTAGTGGAAACTCCTAAAACTGCTTCTGCATCCAGTCAAAGCAGTTCTTGAACAGCTTTGTGAAGGCCTCAAGCGTCTTTTTCTAATCAGATCGAAGTGGGGTACTTGTGTTCAAAATTATAATTATAGTAATTATAATTTAATTATTAAATAAGTTTTAATTATACAAATATCTATTTTAGGAAATTTAAATAATTAGTTGCAATAATACTATAGTGATATTATTATATATATATATATTTCTACATTATAAACAAAAATACGGTATCTAAAAATGTATTTTTAATTCTAATCTAAAAATATATAGGTTAGTGATTGCTATTTTAGTATTGTACTATGAAGACTATTTACTTCACTGAATATGGTTGAATATGTATTAAAACTTGAACGCAATGACAGTTCACCTTGAATTTCTGCAGTTTAAAAAAAGGTTACACCTTCAAATTCGCTGATCAACCCCACCCCACCATTTCAATGCATATTATATTATTTAAGACTTACGGACTCAAGAATATACAACTCAGTTCGTAATAATCATTAAATTAGAATTGAATATCTGTGCCGTATTTTGGCAGGTTTTCTTATAATTTAATTTTTATACTTATTCTTACTTCTTATAATTAGTTCCTAGTAATCTCCGATAGATATCATAGACTTACAGTCAATTTAACTTAGATGCAATTTTTTCTAGTTTTAAACCTCACCTCTTTTAATTAGAACTACTAGCGCCCTTAGTTGCTTGTTCTCCCGCTTTTTAGGCAGTTGGACTGTTTTAAACATCGTAGTCTAATTTGAGTGGTGGTTATGATAAGCTCTATCTGAAATACTGTTAATAAGTAAATGAATTTTGCAACCAGCCATCGAGCTTCAGTTACAACTATATTTCAAGTGGTAGCCACATACCTACATTTATCTATTTTGTGTGTATGAAAATTTGTACAGGTATTTTTTATTCTTTTTTGTTCCTTTTACACCATTACCTTTTCTCCTAGATTACTATTAAAAGCCTGCTACTTTTCATCACACACGTGAACCTGTTAGAGAAACCACTCAGTCGGCTACCACAAAATCTACTTATTCAATTATTTACCATCTACAATTTAGATTATAGAAGATACAGATATTCAGGTGAGCTGATCTTTTTCTTACCCTTTTTCATTTCGGTTTATTACTTCGTAATTAATTTTCAGCCTAAATTTATCTATTTTATTACAACATTACTATGGTCCTCCATTCTATGCGACAAAACTCCATTTAAGTATATTAAATTCAATTGGATACGTAAACTCGGCAGAGAAAATTCAAATGATCGTGTTCTTAAATTTCTTTTTTTTCTGTTTTACAGTATTTTACAGGATTCTGTTCGATTATCGATTATCGAATATAACGTTCGCATATGTATGTCATGTGAAGTTTATATTACTCAATAAAATCTATTGTGTGACATAAGTTGAAAAGAAATAATAACACGAAATGTCAATCAGAGCTTAGAGGGCGATAGCGGCGGGAGGGCAAATGAGCCATATTCCATTGACAGGCCCTGGGAACCTGCCCCTTCCATGATCCCACACTGCACAGGTGCAGTCACCTTCAATGAGTGTCCTCAATGAGAGTGGGGACTTGTAGCGATGGCTAAGTCCTAGCCTAGCTATTAACTTCTTGTTGGATTCATTAATGCCAATGCTAGGGTCTCAGACTTTAAGTAACAGTTGCCTGTTTTTCCATCTTCTACAATTTGATAATTATTACTCATCTGAATAGGAGTGGGATTGATGTCCAATATAGGATATGAATTCATGTCCGCAGATTATCATTTAAAAGCAAATATAAATATAAAAAATCGTAAGAATCATGTAGAATGTTATTGAAATAGAAAAAAAAATAAATGTGCGTAATTAAGAGTGAGCAGGGACCGAGGCAGTTCAGTGTTTAGAGCGCTGTGCTGAAGGCCCCTGTTTAAAATTCTAGTGAGGCAGATAAATTACAGAGGTCTGCGATGAAAAAAATATAGCGTATTTAACTAGTGGGTTTAACATTATTTTTTGTGCTGAATACGGAAAATACAGTGAAAACATTCCATCACCCCTAGATAAGTCACAAATTTCAGCGGCAATTTCAAGCTCTTAATGAAAGACAAATGTTAGCCTCCGGTGTTTCATTTTCATGGTATCGATTTAGAGAAAAGGAATTGGTCCCTTTTTTTACACAAGAGGGTGACCTAGTTTTCTGCAACAATGTACCTTAAATCATGGAAATGTTCAAAATCGCATATGAACCAGAGGAATGGAGGCTTTTCATCGATTGATCAAAAAGGAGTTTGAAAACTGTACTTCTTCACAATGGTAACCGATATGCTTCTGTGCCTGTTGGACAATCAGTCCATTTGAAAGAATGCTACGAAATACTTGAGTTTGTTCTTAAGAAGCTGGGCTACTCTGACCATAAATGGACCATTTGTGGAGATTTGAAAGTTATTTCCAAGTTGCTAGGTCAAAGTAATTATAAAAAAGTAATTATACAAAGTTTCCATGTTTCGCTGTGAATGGGATGACCGTGACAGGAAACAACACTATGCCAAGCAGACGAGGCCAATCAGAAAGGCTCTTGTTCCTGGAGTTAAAAAAGTTGAAAGACAACGTTTAGTGAATTCTAAAAAGATCTTACTTCCACCACTTCATACCAAATAGGACTAATGAAACAGTTTGTGAATGCATTGTCCAAAGAGAGTATTTCAAGTATCTCTGTGAACCATTTCCTCGTATATCCGATGCTAAGCTGAAAGAGGGTCTTTGTTGGGCCTGACATCAGAAAACTTTGTTACTAAAATGGAAATGGAAGAAAAAATTGCCTGGAATTCATTTAAACTCGTTGTAACAGGCCATCCTTACAATCCAAAATCCATCGTAAAATCTTCAATGTTCCTTACTTTGTTACGAATAAAATCATCCATAATTATCTTAATGTCCCATTTGTTGCTGATTTGGACCGAATCCAATACCAGTCCTTCCATGACAAACTTTGTTCCCTCTAACTCAAACCCACTAGTTTCAGCCTAGCAACCTCTTCTACTCCTGATAACACAGGTCTGCAATGAAAAAAATGTAGCAGTTTTAACTAGTAGGTTTAACAGTATTTTTTGTGCTAACTACGGAAAAAATAGAGGAAAAATTCCATCGCCCCTAGATAAGTCACAAAATTCACCTGAAAATATCTTATTTGATTCATCAAAAAGGAGTTTGAAAGCTGTACTTCTTCACAATGGTAACCGATATGCTTCTGTGCCTATTGGACACTCAGTCCATTTGAAAGAATGCTATGAAAATCTTGAGTTTGTTCCTAATAAGCTCGGCTACTCTGACCATAAATGGACCATTTGTGGAGATTTGAAAGTTATTTCCATTTTGCAAGGTCAACAAAGTGGCTACACAAAGTTTCCATTTTTCCTCTGTGAATGGGATAGCCGTGACAGGAAACAACACTATGCCAAGCAGACGTGACTAATCAGAAAGGCTCTTATTTCTGGAGTTAAAAAAGTTGAAAGACAACGTTTAGTGGATTCCAAAAAGATCTTACTTCCACCACTTCATACCAAATGGGACTAATGAACCAGTTTGTGAATGCATTGTCCAAAGAGAGTATTTCAAGTATCTCTGTGAACCATTTCCCCGTATATCCGATGCTAAGCTGAAAGAGGGTCTTTGTTGGGCCTGACATCAGAAAACTTCTAAAAGATGAAAGCTTTGTTACTAAAATGGAAATGGAAGAAAAAAATGCCTGGAATTCATTTAAACTTGTTGTAACAGGCATTCTTGGAAACAAAAAAGACCCAAACTACAAAACTTTGGTTGCTGAATTGTTACAAAACTACAAAATGATGCAGCCCAACATGAGTGTCAAAGTTCATTTCCATCACTCACATCCGGACTACATTCCAGAAAATCTTGGAGCTGTAAGTGAGGAGCAAGGAGAACGTTCCCATCATAATATAAAAGAAATGATGAGCAGATAGCAAGGTCGATGGAATGTCAACAGGATGGTAGACTACTGTTGGATGTTAAAAAGGTGAAAATTCACAAGAACAAAGCCGAAAATCAATCCAAAAGAAGCTTTGATGGAAAAAGAAACGTTTTTACAAAGACTTATAATAACTTTACAACACATGTGCATCACTTTTATGCTCTATTTTTTTTTTTTACTTTTACTTCATGTTAAAATAATAAAAACAAATCCAAAGTTTTCCGTTTTTTGTACATTTTCCAAAAACTTCAGCTTTATTTTGTAGGCAAGCCTTACGTGATAGAAAAAAAAAACAATGTTATTTTGAAGTTTTTTTTGCAGATCTGTGTTAGTTATTTAGTTAAAGGCATAGTCCGAACCCGCAGACCGTTTTGGGTCTTGCCCAGCCCAATACAGTATCTAGCATAAAAAAAAAGTATGTAGAGCTGGCAGTACCTAGGCATAGTGGATCTAAAGCCACTTGTCAGTTATCATGAGAAGAGTTGATATCTACCCCTCTTTCGAGATTGGTACAGAAACTCGAAGTCTTCAAATCAACCGTAGATGATCATCTCAAGATGATCGGAAAGGTGAAAAGCTTGAAAGTTGGAAAGTTGAAACTTCATCCACGGTCTTCTTTGCCTTCAAGTCTCAAATTACCCTCTCGAAATTTCTGGAACAATGCAGGCACTTATCCTACCTTCACCACCACCAGATACTGTCTTGATATTCGAAGAGCTCAAAGTATGGAATGGCTCATGAATTGAATCACGTCTCCCAGACTTATTAATATTTCTTACATTCTGGCATAATATACAGGTGTATTATGACTGTCGTGTATTCAACTCGAATAAGCAGCTAAGCACTCTATTGCAGGAGGGGAGATGGTTGACCTAATAGAGGGAACCAGACGACCTCCAAAGGGCGAGTGGGTGTTCCCACAGCACCCCTTCGGCCCTTTGTGCCCCCTTGACTTTATTGCCGTCCTAATAACGGATATTACACTCTACTTTATCGCCAGCTACTTCGGTACGTTGATCCCCTTGCCTAGCCGTTGTAATCTGACTCCTGTTTCTTTTCTAGGACCGCGCACTCTCAATGCGGTATCCATTCCTGTCATTTACACTTCAATTTCATTGTTTGCGCTAGTAACGGTCTGGGGTTATGTGTTCCGGATCTGTATATTAAACAGAATCAACCTATACTTAAGGTAAAGGAAATGGAGGGTTATACATTAAAACCTTTGAACAGAGAAAAGTCATTGCGTCAGATTTGTTCCTTGATATGATAAGCTGTTAAATATTTTCTCAAGCGCAAGTATCAACATACTTATAATGAAACCCTAAAAATGAGAATATAATGGGATTTGTTCATTTAAAACATAATATTTATTTAAATCACTCCAGAATTATGATATTTTTAACTCAAACAAATACATACCTATGCCCAATCGTACACGTCGTAGGAAAAATATTTATTTTTACATTTTTTAAAACATAGGAAAAAGAATCGTTAAAAAAAATTGTAATGAACTTTATCTTCAGCGGGGCCATTTGTGGTGTAGTGGATAGAATATCAATCCTTGTATGCCCAATATCACAACGGATTTATTAATCCGGCATGTGGCCTCAGGCTTTATAAGGCGAGTAAAAAATCCTTGGTTGTGCCGTCCGTCGGATTGGACGTAAAGCGGTGGTCCCGAGTCTGTGAGGAGTCAGATACTCATTAAAGATTCCTATCCTAATCATTCTTGGATAATCAAATTTCAATAATCCCACTGTACAATCGCCCGCTTATTTATAGTAGCAGAAAGTAGTATTGAATAAATAAACAAACACACCTTATCTATATTAAATCTGGTGGAACATTTCAATTAATGAAGAACTGAATAATAGCTTAATTACTTTAAAAATACCACTATTACCAAAATACTTCGAAGGACATTTGAATTTAGGCTTTGTAAATTTATAATTAAATTAATTTAAATTTATGTTAATCATGCTTTTATGCACTAATATGCATGTAAGCATATGTATTGATAGGCATATATCAGGAACATTTTATAAGAATGGTAAAATCTATCGGAAAAAGGAATAATATTCCATTTTTTATTCCATTTTTGTAGGTTGGCACAATGCAATGCATCTTCAAATATTCTTTCATATAGATTTCACTCCTGTTATACTGTTTTGCAAGGACAAACTAACAAGTTTAATAACGCTGACTCAACAATAAAGTCAACAAAAAGTCGTTTGTAAAATTAAACAACATAAATCTCAACGCCACAGATAGCCCGCAAAAATATATTACCGTATATAAGATTACCCAAACAATATATATAATTAAACTTTAATAATGTTAGTTGTATTATTGATAAGTGGGGCAGATTGTAATTATTGCCATCCAATAAATATGTATTATATATGCGGTAAAAACTGCTTTTAAACAAGTGAACACATGTCTGCATAATAAGCCACATGGATACTCATATTGATGTTATATTTGTTTTCATTTTATGATTTAATGTATAATTTTTATTACTCATAAACAAGTGGTTTTGAGAATTATTACAAACGTCGACAGGAGGGCAGAATAATAAATCATGCCACTTGCTGACTGATGCAAATTGTTTAAAAGAACTTTCTATTGGCACAACTTGACGTTTATTTGTCTTGAATACACTAACATAGTTCAATTTTATGCAAAAACATTTGTTTGTATATAATTGAGATTCATAAGGCACATCAGCATAAGGACGAATACATTGACATTTCCTTATAATGAGTCTTAAACACCTCGATTTTCGACTTTCTCCCCTTCCTTGGGCCTGCAGCCGTTCGGGGATATTCCTTAATTACTTATAAAAACATATTTGAATAATTTCTCTTCATGGCTTTATTAGCTGTCATGGCCGGCCGTTGAACCTGCAAGTATAAGCAGGGAAGACGAACAATGGGTGTACCTTGTTGATAAGAGGATGCACCTATCAACACAACACTAAGGGGATACCGTGAAAAAGATTTTTTTCATTACATAATTAACATAATCATACAATAACAATAGGTTTGTTTAATTAAGTCAAAGAAATATTGACTGAAAATTAAAATTTATATAACAAATTGATTTTTTATCGTTTATTTAGAGAAATGTTTTAAAAACCACTCGATCTTCTAAATTATAGAAAATAATTAGCAATGAATATACAGGTTATTGAATTAATATAAAAATATTAGTGTTATTAAAATATTAATAAATTTAATAAGGTTTGAAAGAACATGGAGCAAGCCGGGATTGCAATCCTCTATGGTAGATTACTGTATAACCAGGCAAAGATGCTCATTTAAGGTCGAAGATGTGAGGGTTTTCAGGGGATGGGAGTGTGGTAGTGACCATTACATGCTGAGAACCAAGGTTCTGTACCCCTGGAGGATGTCGAGAGATAGCCCGGAAAAACAGAATAGACGTATTTTGGACAAGCGAAGATACTGAATTTCCATCGCTTTAGAATTAATCACTTTTAAGAGAAAAAATAAAATAAAATTTCTCTAATTAGACAACAAATGTAACCATACATTTTTTATTACATAAAATAGAACTTGAGCGCAAATTTCATGTTAATGTTTTCATTTTTCATATTTTATAGTTTGTTTAATCTATCTTTTGAGATCAAAAATTATTTATTTCTTTAAGACAAATAAAGTTCTGAAATTTAAATGGACAGAAGTTGGTCTCGTGACTTATTAACTGAAATCTGTTATTTGAGTACTGCAAGTAGGTAGTGTTAGTACTTGCCTGCCACTTGCTATTGTATGTCATTCATGATATTTATTTGTATTATTTATTACAGTTGTGAATTTCAATACATATATATTTTTTTTTAAGTGTGCTCATGTAAAACAAATTGTAAAAAATTTTATCGTTATTTTATGTCTGTTGGTGAAATAAAATATATATTATCAATTAAGAGTGTTCATTATGGTATGGTATTTAATTAAATAAGTGTATTTATTTAATTAAATTTCATTATGTCTATTACAAAGAAAAAATAGTGATGTTTCTAGAATATTAATCATAATAGCATATAATTGTTTCGATTTGTATAATATTTTTTCCTGATTGAAAAATCTTCATCATATATTTTTGTTCATCTGGTATATAAGAAACAGACATTGAACAAAAAAAAAATTGTCATATTAAATTCTAAGCAAAGAAATATATAGACATCATCACAATAATCCCATGATATGTTTTGCTGTTGTAAATTTATTACGAAGAGGTTTCCCTCAACCCTTTACAGGCTATTGAATTTCAAAAAGGGGTTATTAATCCGCACTTAGCATACCCATCTCTCCCTTTCAATCTTAGGGGCGGTCCACTAGGGGCTACACCCCGGGTCAGGTTAGAACAAAAGATCAGTTTTGTGGTTATAATTTAAATTAATAACTATTTAAATCAAGAAGGAATTTACGTGTTAATTGGTTAATCTACTGCAGGATATGCCTAAATACAACATTATTTTTGTATACAATGCGACTTTTTATTAACAAAATTAATTGTATATCTTCATCATTTTAAATTCTAATACTCCGTATTTCGGTTATAAATTATAAACCTATTTTGTTGCATGTTTATAAGAGTGGTGTTTTACAAGATCAATCAAAACATATATATTAAAATAAAGTTAAAAGTTTAATATAAATATTCATTGAAGATTAATGCCGGAAACTGCGGTTAAATAATTAATACCAATTACTAAATTAATATCTACTATTAGTTTCTGTATGTTAGAGGTATACATCTATTTTTTTTGTTTTATCAAATTTTTGTTATTGTCTATTTATTTACAATTTGACAAAATTGTAAATAAATAGACAGTAAGAAGCAATGATAAGTATTTCTATATCACTAAAACTAAATATAGACTTCTATCATGTCCAGTTAATAACAAATGCACAAAATCAATTGTCGATTTTATATTTTTTTTTCCGTACTAACTTAATCTTTAAATCTTTAAAAATGAATAATGTCTTATAAAACAAAATTCATTTTAATATTAATTTCTTTATAAGTGATCTAAGTCTGAGCGTAATATAATTAACTAAAGCAAATCCTATAAGATTTTTTTTTTTTTAATGAAACAAGAATAATATTACAAAAGACTTTGTTAATTTCTTCTGGTTTAGACCGTGCAAAAAATTTTTTTGCCGACGTTTCGCCAACCATGCTGCTGACTTCCTCAGGGCTGAGATGAGTAACATGGTCTTTGATTCTCATCTCAGCCCTGAGGAAGTCAGCAGCATGGTTGGCGAAACGTCGGCAAAAAATTTTTGTACACGGTCTAAACCAGAAGAAATTAACAAAGTCTTTTGTAATAATAGTGGCCGTGGAAACCTAACAGAATATTTAAGAATAATATTCTTGATTTTTTTGCTGATATCTCAACAATGGTGTTTCGAACATATCGGTTGACAGCTGACCCTATCAGCAATGTTTCCTTATTAGGAGATGTCGAAGAGACCTATTCATTGAAAAGAAGCTTAAATCCATGAAGACACCCTCTCAAAGTTTTGGGGGCAAAAGTCCTCTGTGATCTAGGAACTTTGGGGTTCCCACAGACCGTGGAAGGGGGTGTAAACAGATACTGCGGAAAAAGAAGGGTTTTCTGTGGGAATATATTCCAGATCGGGGGCAGCAGCTGCCTCTATGGCTACCTGTCGCAACTTTCCCATGTAGCATCGCTAGCCGTCCTCACAGCACAGGTGCTAACCCGTTTAGCAATGATTCAATTACCCTCACTTTTTTTTTTTTTGTAAGTGGTTATCGTAATTATGAATATAGAGTATACATATATAAGTATACCTAAATCAAGAAAAAAGTATAAAAAATTTATTTTTGTTCTTTAATTATTTTAAATTAATTTATTGCTCATGGGACAACAAAACATCGAGACACACACTTAAGTGATATTTTGGAAATATGTTTTGATATTTTATGGTGTATTGACATAAAAAAAATTAAAACGCAGAAAGAAAGTAAAATTACTTGTTACTTTAATTATTCCTTTTAATTAGTTTTCTTGTGTTGGTAGGTCAAAGGAGATGAAATAAATGGTTGGAGTAAAATGAAAATATTTTTTTATTTGTTGTACGAGCAGATGCTCAAATCAAAGAACTATCTCCAAATCAGGGATGAAATTTAATTTAAAATATCCTTTATTTTATTTAAATTATCCATATGAGATGAAAATAGTTGACTGGATGAATGTACAGTAACAATAATATGGTGACAAGTAATGTGGAAATTTAAAATAGTGGCAGATATGAAGATGAAGGATAACGAATATTAACTATTATATTGTGTCACTTTTTTAATATTCGTTATCTTCCATCTTCATACCTGCCACTATTTTAAATTTCTACATTACTTGTCACAATATTATTTGTTACTGTACATTTTTATATTTTTTGTTCTGTTTGTTTCTTTCTCATAGCCCTGAAGATGACCTACACTGTAGGTCGAAACGTCGGCACATAATTATAAGTTTATCACTTATTCAGTGTTCTTTTTTACTGCACCCCCCAACTATCTCCTTTACACTTTATAGTTATAATTTATTTTCGGAAATCGTTCAAAAAACAAAACAAATGAATATGAGATAAATGATAAAGTTGAATTGAAGATGAAATAGTGAGTGAGTATAAACAATAAGATTTATGTTAAATTTATTTAACGGTTGATATTGAACATTGATATGATAAGACTAAGCCCATACACCTACAATAATATTGCACTATATTATTAGCGGTGTAGGGATGATATTGAAAAATTGCGCAATGATTGATCAGAAGTTTGAGCGAGCTTAAATTTTATTGCGCAATATATTTTCCTTGCACTGTGTAGGGTTAGTATGGCGCAATATTTTTCACTAGAGTCTAGGAGTTACGAACAAGTAGCAAAATACGAGTATCATGCTTGCCCGAGATCGGCTCCCTTCAGATTCCCGAAGCCCTTTCCGCCAACTATTAGTAGGTGTCTTTCCGTTTCCTATCTTTCAATACCTTGTGTTTACTATCAACTGCGGATTTAGGGGGGGGAGCATGGGGGCATTTGCCCCTCCCCACAGTACATACTTGGCAAATTACATGATCATAGTTGTTAAAATATAATAACAAATAATAAAATAACAGAAATAACATGAGTGAAACTATTGCTTTGATATTTTAATAAACCTTTGAAACCTTTCTATAAAAATTATATTTCTAACTATGTAACCCCTCATGTCTGGTATCTTATCCATATCTATAATTAAACTAGTTTTTTCTAAATCCTTCATACTCAACCCCCCTTTTTCTACATTTTAATCTTCTCATTTTGTATCTTTCCGTTTACCTCATCATTTTTCTTCCCCTTTATATTATTGTTTACATTTTATCCTTTCTTGACATGTATTTTTTCTATTTTATATTCGTATTCTTTTATTATTATATCTGTCACTATTAGAATTTCTGTTCATCATCTACAATTTTAATTTTATCTATCACTATTTTAAGTTTATTATATTCTGTAACCAGTCTTATATTCATTCTTATTTATCATATATCTATTCACTATTACATCATATCTAGTCACTATTTTAATTTCCACTCTTGTACCACTTTATATATTCTTGTTACTGCTACGTTTTTATATATTTCTGTTTGTTTCTCTCTCTTAGCCCTGAAGATGGCCTACATTGTAGGCCGAAACGTCGGCACATAATAAATAAGTTACGCTTATTTAAGTGTTTTGATTGACTGCACCCCCAACTATTTCTTCCTTAAATATATTTCTAACTTATTGTTAGAGAGGTTTTACTAATTGTAGCAATTCTTCGAACTTTCCAATATCCATTCTCATATATTTTTTTAAATCGTTTTCTTCAGTTAATGTTATGTCCTTTAAAAGTCTTTCGTCTGTGTAGAATGGTTTTTTTTAAACCATTATTTGGCCCATGTTCGTTTTTTTTTTTCCTGTTTTCAATAAAATTACTAGCACGGCTGCAGCCAAAACTTCTTCGTCAGACATTTTTCTCGCATGAAAACATTGACGCGAATGGCTTGTCAATCTTATTGCTAAATATTATTGAAGGTTTGGATTCAAAGGGGGTATTCAATATTTTTGCGCAATAAAAATATTGTGCAAAATTATTGTTGGAGTATGGACCGCCTAATAATAGTGTTATTATTATGTGGTACTTGTACTCGTAAATAATAACAAATTTAAAATGCAATTAAAAATATTTTAGAATTAATAATTGAACTGATATAATAGAGAATATATCAAATACAAATATAATGTTAAAGTTTGAATATAATAATATCTCAATTAAAAAATAAGATTATATAATAATCATCAAACAACCAGTACCACTACAACTCATGAAGGGTGTTGTGTTCTGTACATGGTCGAGACTGTACTGTTTCTAAGAAAAATGTTGCCAGGGAGTTCAATTGTCCAAGATCACATGACAAGATGACTAAAAATCACTTTTTTTTCTTTACAGTTCTACAAATCTACATATTTATTTTCTAGCAAATAAAGTAGATTTGACATTAAATATTATATAATGTGACATATAAAAGTAGAAGCAAGTAAAGTAAATTCATAGTGTTTCCTCACTCAAAAGAAAATGAATTGAAAATCTACAACTGAACTCTACAAAGAACAAAAATTTACAGTAAGTAACATTATTTCTACAATCAACTAATACCCTCCGAATTATTATAGCGAGACAATAAAGTACCTAATGCTATTAATTGCTAAAAAAGTTTATAATCATAATTACGTGAGATACAATGCCATAAAGTTCTGCAAAGGAATAAAACAGTAGCAATTAAGTGTTCATGAGCTGATATCGGTGGGAAAGTAGAGTGGAAACGATTATCATTGCAACATCCTCTTCGCTTTATAGATCGTAAACTTATTGTGAATGAACCAGGAACCGTTGTTTAAATTAATTAATTTCTTATATCCATATGTACAACACTTTAAAAACAAAGTGCAACAGCCAATTCGGTAATAAAGAAGAGTCTAGTGCTTGAGAAGATCAAAAAAATACATGTTTTATTTTCATAAAGACATTATGTAATCCGAACAAATAATAAAAACCGGACAAAACCTCATATTGGAAATGAAATACACAAAAAAATAAAGAGAAACTTTCCAAAGAGCTTATACCTCAAAACAAATTGACAGACATGTAAAATTTATCTTTTGAGTTTTATTTTAAGTTAATACGGGTTATCTTTAATATAGTCAGTTATGATAATGAGACATTAGCATCGTAGTATCGTTGTTAATCCATAGGTAGTTTCATTAAACTTAATTGATTGGAGTTTTCTACGCAGATATTTACAAACAACCATCCACTTTTGGAGTTGGCTACCCGGAGAATGAAGGATAATCATAAATTTCAGCACAATTTCCAGAAATTTCTTTAACGAAATGTAGGAAAATACGATTTTCACACTCATCAGCATTTAAGATAGTCAAAGGGATGTATTTGAAGTAGTAATGCTTTATTGAAATTATATTATTGAAAAATAAATCACTTGAATGGAAAGAACTGACAATTCAAAGTAATTTATACACTACAACCGAGTTTTGAACACTCGATCGTGGGAATAGTTGTTACGTTAAGGTTACCCATTAAGCCACAGATGATTCCGCTTTCAGAATTGATTTTCTGGTTAATATTAAAATATGTGTTTTCGAGATTTTGGCATGTATAATTCCATTTTATGGTATTTACTTACCATAATCATTTTTGTAAGGATAACCTAGTCATTCCTGTTTTATTCTTAATAATTATTAATTACTGAACTTTATTCATTCCTATTTTATTTTCAATAATTATTAACTGATAAATTGCTTTACTATCATATTATTATTATTTACTTTAGCGGAGTAGCTCAATGTGTAGAGTTCTGAATTGCCATGATGAAGGTTACGGTTTCAAATCCATCTGTGACAGATAATTTATTTGATCTATTAATGGCTGGGGATGGATCCATTGAAATCTGGGGGACCCTCCTTGAACTATTCCCCCGCCCTTATATTGTTGGTACCCAAAATATGGGGAAAACCTGGAGGGTTGAGAGTGATCTCGAACAAATCACCTCCCTGGATAATGGTTGTTCTAGAAATAGTACAGTCTCTACCACTTACTGAACCCAAGAACTTGCATAGTTTTTTAATCTTATATATT
Organism: Arma custos; assembly: GCA_037127475.1. Lineage (NCBI taxonomy): Eukaryota > Metazoa > Arthropoda > Insecta > Hemiptera > Pentatomidae > Arma > Arma custos. The sequence goes on along the minus strand of CM073759.1, from coordinate 19,008,613 downwards.
AAAGCACATGTTTACTTACCATTACAGTTTTTTTTTTGCAATTTGGTAAAAAAAAAAAAAAAAAAAAAAAAAAAAAGAGATGTTCATGTATTAAGATTTCCAATTTGATGTATACATTTCACCATAACCAGATTTCGTTTACTCTCTTATGATTAGGCCTTTAAAGGATTTAAAGGGGACTGGTACGTAAGGATCGGATATGAGAGGGCTCTTAAAATGCTAATGATACGTCACCATAGGATCTGGGCGGGAGGAGAGCGGAAGAGGCAGGTAGCTGTGGGAACAGCACCTGGGCCCCACCAAATCTGTGGGAAACCTCGCTACCAGCCTCATCTCAGGCTCAGCTTCATCCCGTTGAGGAATCGATGACGTATCTTCTGATGATCTGATCTTCTGACTGTGTTTATGCCATTTTTTGGTAAACGAATAAACAATACCGAACTCACGTGAAACTATATTTCCCCCAAAACAACAACAAAAAAAAACTTCATTACAATAGCCCACGAGTGATGCTCTATATAAGACACACCGGTACTTTTCCAATCTAACGACGACCTACCCCAGCACGCTCCTCGGGCACTTACATCAACTATTTGGACCCTGTCAGGTTATGCTGCCTGAACTATATTTGAAATAGTATTCTTTCATTATCATACAAGAGGATTCTTAGGAAATGAAATAGGAGATGATATACAACTAAAATATGATTTTTTTTTTATTGTTTTTATTTTTAGCTATTTTTCTTTTAAAGAGAAACGATTTGCCCGGGCAAAAAGAAAAATAGCTAAAAATAAAAACAATAAAAAAAAAAAATCATATTTTAGTTGTATATCACAATTTCTCTTTAAATTTAAAATGTATAAACTACTGAATAAATAAGAAGATAAAATATAACATTTATTATAAACAAAATTCATTAAAAATAACAATATCACATCAAAACCGTGTCGTATATACAGAACAATCAAAACAATTAACCAAAAAACATCACATTGTAGTTAAATATAATTATTTATGTTTCAAATTGAAATATTTAAAATAGAAAATAAATAATAAGATATAATAAAACATTTATAATAAACAATATTGATTAAAAAGAACAATATGTTACAAAAATTATAAACAATGTTCATTTAAAAGAACAATATTCAGTTGCAGTTTCATATTATGTCCCTTTCTACAAGACATTTAACGGGGAATGACGTTCCGCTCCTGTAGAAATATCACAGCTGACTTTTGATCAATCACCTCGCGAAAAATCTTCATTAAATTCTAACTCATATTGTATAATTAACATGAAAACAAATAAACGTCCACTTGACACAAACAATAACAAAGGACTAAGAAAGGTTACGGCAACAGTAGCAGGTAGTTAAGGAAACTGACACTTGGGGCGCTGGAGTAGGTCGTCGTTAGATTGGAAGAGTACCGACACACCTTTTGTCTAAATCTGAACATAAATCGCTTGGACTAGCTCGATGAGACACCTTCTTAACGTTAGTGGACCAGCTTACTAGGATACAGAATTTTTCTCATCTATCTTCATATTATTTACAATATATTGCATTACTCTTTCTTGTCTGATTAAGATAACCAATTTTTTCAGGCTGGATGAGCCCCAGAAGGATGTGAAGATCCTGTACAGTCATTCTTTGAAGACTACATCAACTAGTAATGGCCATGTTGAAACGCTATTTTTAATATTAAAATAACCACTAGAGAAAGAGGATCGTCAATATTTAGAGCTTATGATACCAATTGATTTCCAGGCTATTTTCAATAATTTTTTATTTATGTACCAAGGTTGGTAATTGAAAGAATTGTCGCATGAATTCCTTTTGAGATTGAAGAAATAAAAATTGAGAACTAAAAATTCTAATTTTAGACGATTAAGCACTTTTCATAAATCGTTGTTGATACAATGATCTACATAAATTATTTTATGTAACAATTATATAAATTTGTACCAAAACTGTTTCAGTTTAACGATCTAAAATTAATTATTGGTACGTTGACGCAAAACGTAAATAAATGATCACGGTTTGGGAATTTAATCATTGTGGAAACAAAAATCATAAATATTTCATTAAAAAATATGAAAATATGCAATGTGTGTGTTTGATTTAATAGTTGAGGTTTCCAATGATGAATTTTTGAATAAGCTGTGGATATAATCCCCATTTAAAAGTGCATCAGAATTAAGAATCATTAGAATTGATTTCAGGACGAAGATGAAATAAAGAGTTACTTGGTTCGTTCCCCTACCTAGAGCCTATGCTATACAATGTTTAACTACACCCTATACGTCATGAATAATTACTGTTTGACCTCATATATTATCAATTCACATATTATATATTGATAATGGAAGAAAATGGTTCGGATTAATTAATTCTGAAGCAGTGATAGATAATTAATAATAATTATTCGTGAACATAATGTTGTCGTTAAGTTGTTTTTCTCCCCTATTCGTTGTTCTGGTGTGATAACCTCATAGGGTTCTTCTCATAGAGAAGAAAATGGAAGAAAGTGGAAGCCAAAGAATTAGTACTTGAAATAATGATATACCTATTTATTTGCGAGGTGCAATACCGATACGTCGGTTCCCTTGTCTATCCAGCCCTAATGATCAGCATTTAAGGTCAAAACGTCGGTTTCTAATCGTACCTTATCTCTATTTAAGGAATTAATTCTTTAACTTCCACTCGAACCATGTTCTTCATTAAACCCAATGAGTTTTCTCAACAGATCAACGAACGGGGGGAACAACAAGCTAGATTTAAGCTATAAGAGTACATTATGGATACGAATAGACATAAAATATTTTTTTAAAAGGATGCACATTCATTAGGACATAATGAAGGAATTATTGTATAACAAAATTAGCTATTAGTCTCGACGATTACATTAGCCAAGGCTTTTGAAATGGTTAAAATAGATGTGCCGAAATGTCGGTTGTAAGAAATTATTAAGCAAAAGGTTTATTTTAATGATAAATATTCATATTTTATATAGAAAAAAAGTTCACCTGCAAACTAAATTTTTCTTCCATCTCCTGATGAAATTGAATATATATTCTACAAACATGAGGGTATCATTCTATAATTATAATGCGGAGCTTCAATACATCCCTCTTTAAGGGATGGGCTGCCACAACTACCTGACATACCTTTTAAAATGTAAAACTGGAAGCACAGGTAGCAGGGAATCCAAGACGTGATACAATTTTTTTCTCTTTTTACGGGGCGTAACAGATAAGGATCGCCTGCTATCTGGATGGTGTTCTTTGTGATGCGACAAAGGCCAACCATCACGGAGGAAACGAGGATAAAAAAACAGACTAAGGATGGGTTTGTTAGTGAATTAGTGGGTGGTAAAGTATATTTGTATAAAGGTGAGGGATGAAACGAGATCACTTCCTCACTGGACGTGGGAACAGGTCCTCTGGGAATCGGCGAGCTCCACCCTTTACCCGCGTCATCGCCTCCATGGTGTCCTCCTCATCGGGATCATGCACCTGTCCTGGCTGGAGGATGCGCCCTTCCACGGGGGGGCAGCCTTTCATTGAGCCTATTATTTACTATTATATACCTGTCGATCGCTAAGGTTACGATCATTTAGAGAAATAACGTTAAGACCAATCATTCTTTGGTCTGCAATTATGTTTACTATGCTGCTTATGTTACTGCTCGTTCGAAAAATAACGCAGGATTTTACGTTTTCTTAAAAATACACCTCCAATTTGTAAACTGTTTATGTTTTTTGGCATGTTGTATATTATAATTTTGTTTGTTAGTGATAGTTTATTTTTGTGGTGAAGTAGTCGTCTTAGAAGTGAGAGTCGGTGATTCAATTTTTTCTTCAAATTAATTACGTGTGATTTCCAAGTCAGTCTTCTGTCCATGGTAAGGCCCAAGTATTTTGTCTGTGTTTGTCTGGGCAATGGTATATTGTAAAGTGTTAGCGAGGGGCAGTCTGAATGTCTAAGTGCAAATGTTACTTGGTTCGATTTTGGTATGTTAATTTTTATACGCCACTTATGGAGCCAATTTTCTAATGAATTTAAGTGTGTCTGTAGGTTCTGAGAAGCTATATTGGGGTTAGTACTGGTCGAAAGTATGACAGTATCGTCCGCATATGTAGCAAGTAGTTAGTGTTTCTGGTGTCTGTGGGATGTCGTGGGTGTATATAGAGTACCGAACTGGACCTAAAATACTGCCCTGCGGTACTCCTGCACTAATTCGGCAAAAGTCGGAATGTTTACCATCCTGATTAACAATAAAGAAGCTGTCTTCTAGATATGATTTTATGATCAGATAATATGCCTGCGGTAGAACTAATTTCAGTTTGTACAGGAGACCATCGTGCCAAACTTTATCGAAAGCTTGTGAAACGTCCAAGAACGCTGCTGGGCAATATTCCTTCTTTTCTAGTGCTACGGCAATGCTATCAACCACTCTATGACATTGTTGTGTTGTAGAATGTGCAGGCCTGAACCCGAATTTGGTGGTTATGAATTAAATTATTTATTTCTAATAATGGATAAAGCCGCTTTAGCAATAGTTTTTCAAATATTTTGGAAAATAGTGGTAAAAGACTAATAGGTCTGAAGGACGTAACTAGGTTTAATGATTTGTTTGGCTTGGGGATCATTTTTACTACTGAAAATTTCCATACTAAAGGAAAATAAGTAAGTCGAAGAATGGAATTGTAGATAGCTGTCAGAAAAATTAAACCTTTCCTGGGAAGAAGTCGTACAATTTTAGGTGTAATAAGATCATAACCAGGGGATTTTCTGCGCGGTGATTTTTGGAGTAAAATGAAAAAAAAAAACATAAATAAAAAAAAAAATTTACTTGATCCGTTCACCTAACCGTTCGCATAACTTTCACAGATATGAAGGGTCACTAACTATAGTTAGATTATTCTCTACTAGGTTTTCTTAATGCTTGATGACGTGATTAGGTTTTGGAGTCAGATAGTGTCTGTACACTAAACAGAAGGAACCAAATAAATTCTCTTTTAAGGGGAAAATCGTTGACTGGATTGTGCTAATAATGGATTGAATTGGTCAGGGGGTGCAGTCAAAGATATCACAAAATAAGCAAAACTTATTTTATCAGGACAAAGTTTCGGCATGATAAGTAGGCCATTTTAATGGATGCCTGTGGGCCATAAAGATGGCCTAGAACTTCGGCTGAAACGTTAGCATAATAAAACAAGTTTTTCTTATTTTGTGTTTCTTTGACTGCACCCCCTGATCAATTCAATCTAATAAATTCTCAGTTAAAATTTTATTTTCAGATTTAGCAAAATGGACAGAATAATTTGCAGCATAGGAAACTTGTATGACCATGCAATTATTGGTGCACTCGATAGTGTTCGAATTTTGACAACTAAGGATCCTGCTTTCTGAAGACGAGGAATGCTTTCTTGAGTATTTATTATTCAAAAAAACTAAAACTTATTTTGATACAAAATCATAAAAACTGTGTCTTTCTGAAGCATATATCATCGGAGATCTTAACTGGAGGCCCCTGCATTGAGCGTTTTATGGTTTATATTTTTAAGAAAACATTTAATATTACTTTTAGCATCATGTGACTTAAAAAATTTGTAAGGTGTTTTGTTTAAGGACATTATTGGCCAGATTCGATCGCTCTTAACTAGATGGAACTTCAAAAGAAATTTTCACCGACCAGATCCAGATGCTCTCCTACGACTAAATTAAGTATAATCGATTATTTAAATAATAATAGAAAGTACTATATGCTGCCATGATCTTACAAAACTTGCTACCTAATGCCTCAGCTACAAATCAAATCGGCAGGATCCCGTCGGCTACCATCAACCTGTCAGCCATGAATCTGGATCACAAACTAATTGGACTTGCTAAGAACTATAGGTGCCATTTATTTATGATTTATCACATATTAAAATTGTGATTGAAAAGCATTTATTAATCACAGGTTGAAATTAGATATCTTGTAACCCCAGGAAACACTAATAGGCAATTAAAAGAAATTATTATTCAATATTTCTATATTATAATTATAAGAACTGTTTTGGCATAATTTGGCTTTGGCCATCTTTCTTTGAAAGAATTTGTAGTTATTTTATCTATTTTAAATTATGACGCCATTTTTTTTTAATTCTTCCACAAGTAGCTACTAGTTGACAAGCACGGACAAATATTTGACCTAATCCAATTTTTAAAATGATTAAATCAAACAATAGTCATTCAAAAATATCCATCACTATTTTTCTGGGGTTTCATTGCTAAACAAAATTTGTCTTTCAAATAAAATGGTCTTATGATTAAAAGAGTTGTTTATTGCCTATATTAATATTTATTCGATTAATTTTATTTTATAGGCAATGGTGTTAACATTATGTTTTTTATAAAAGACAGAAATTTGAAAATAACCATTACCAAAAATTGTAAAAATAAAAAAGGAATGTGTCAATAAAATTTTTGGAATTTTGTTAACAAAAGTTTTCCTTGATATTTATTGTTCCTAATTACATTATTAATATTGTTCTATGACGATGTTATTCATATTATTGTCACAATGTTATTGTAATTCATATTAATAATGTAAAATACAGTTTTATTAGTACTTTGAGCGCAACGTAGTCATACTTACTGTATGATCATGGCTGAAAATTCTCTTCTGTAACCATTAAAATTCATTGAACTCGTTTTAGCTATACATTTTATTAAGTCTAAAATACTATGCAGTGAATCCTAATTATAATATTTATGTGCGTTTATATAACATCAAGCTTTAGGCTTCAGCCAGGCTTCCTTCAGGATCCTTATAATGCTGTAATACTTAAAAAAACGTGCTAATAGTCGGGACGTATGCTTATGAAACTCTCTTTTATTACAATACTTTCAGTTATTTAGAAAAATTATTGATACATACTTTGCAACAATGTTCAAAAAAATTTGAATCACTAATCAACTAGTTGTAATTATAAATGTACACAAATCAATGCTGAATGGAAGTCGAGGTTGTTCAACCCATGGTCTTAATAACAAATATATTCAATGTATGCTAAATTTTTATTATTATTTTTAATTAAACTTAATTAAAATGAATATTTCCAAATTATGGTTATAACATTAAATTAAACCAAACGATGACATTTATAAACTCCCTGAATAATAATTCCGTAAACCATTCGAGTCCATTAATCATTGTAGATAATCTAAGGTAAGGATGTGTGCGCACAATAAATGGGTTTCTTTATCATCCCTTAGGGATACAACAAATCGACCGTTGGGGAAAACAACAGAAGACTCCCTCTTGTCCTGAGAACGGTGGTTTTTGCCCCTAAAATTGTTAGGTAAGAAGGAGAGGATATGGGAAAGGGGGTCGCAAGGAAGGGGAAAAGTGGCCGAAATGCACTAAACAGTGGACAATGGAGGAATTTACGTAATCCTCTGGGGAAGGGTCATCCCGATCCTGGAAGGGCGCAGTTCACACCAAAGCGAGGCACAAAGGGGGTGGCATCAGGTGGGGCGAAGGATTCCCACACAGGCCCTTTCTCACACTGCCGTCCGGGGCTGGAGTCCTAAAATGTGCAGTCAGCATGGTCAATGTGCGATGAGTAGCCTTACTAAAAAAAAAAAAAATACATTGTATATGGTAAACACACTTAATTCTTACATAACATTAACTTATAGTAGTTACCCGTAATCAAGCTATGACCCGCGGGTAACTGAGTGACCCATTTGATAATTTCAAGTGCCTTTAGTTCAATAAGAGACCGTCTTTTTATTAAACAAAGTTTTTAATAATTTTCATAATAAAATGTTCATATTATTTTCTAAAATTCTGTTTTAATATAAAAATATTTCTGAACCAAACGTCTCATTAATATCTACAGTCCCTGGCCATATTAATGTGACCACCAAGAAAGATTGTTTCCTTTCTGTTTTTTCCTAATTTTTTTTATATACTTTCGCGTGTCTTAATAAATTGCTGTTTTAAGTAATGGCAACACTGTTATAAGTTTTTTAAAGTATTTTTTTTTTTAGTAATGGCAGCATTGGTTTTAGTACAGCCATTTTGTTTTACGAATGACGGCGTGCATAATTTGTGTTTGTAATTTTTGTGGATTTATTGTTTCTTTTTTCATTAAATACAAGTCGGAGTCGGTAGGTTTATTGTTGATTTATTATTTGTATCATATATTTTAACTATTTTGATAGTTTTTTTCATCAATATTTAAAATAGGGTGTAAATAGGGTGACACCACAAAATATTAAAAAAAAAATAAAGATTTATTTTCGAAACTATTTTTTTCAATTTCATATTATTAACAGATATCTAACTTACCCATAAAACTAATATTTAAACTCGATTTACATCATTACGCATACAAAAAGGTAATGCAAATATGTAATAAGAACGAATCTATCCAGTGGTCACATTAATATGATTGATTGATCACATTGGTTGATTTTGACTCGTGGCTCAAAAAGATTGACGACCCCTGACCTTAAGAATCCATCTATAAATAATATATGTGTAGAGGATTTCTTAAGTATGTGGTACTGCTTAACCTTATTGCTCAAATTTATATGTATTTATATATTTACATTTATACTTCTCTTTAATAATATAAACACCAGATATGTTAATATAAATATATTATCTCCGATTATATTATTCCTAAAATTCTAAATTCTAGTATGTAATATTTGGGGGAGCGGAGTAGATCAGTTTAGCTGAGCAGAAGATCCCCCCGTCTCAAATACCGATAAATTATTTAATCATATCACCGATAAATAACTATTCAAACTAGAACATTCAAATTGGAATGGCTAAAGTTTAGCTTTTTTGATCTTAAAACTCAAAACATTTAAAGTATTTTAAAATCAACCAAATTATTTTATATAATCTACTCCTTTCAAGCATAATATTGTATTTGGCCGTTACTAATATTTTGAAATACGATGAACAGTTTCAAGATCGATGTAATTAAGACAGCTTGTCTATATGACATTAACTGACCGGTGTCCGTTTAAATAATTATAACTTAGAAATTAATGATATTTTCTTAATGTTTTATACTTGCATCCAAATCTTATATCATATATTATATTTGTATTACTCTCCAAATCCAAGGACCCAAATAACTCCACTGCCTTAGAAGTAATTCTTAACATTATCTAAACACTATCTTCATAACTTGTCATGGTATAACATATGAGATGTTATTTTCAAATTTAACAATTAAAAATAACATCTCGTATATTTTTGAAAGAAGTTCATTTTGTCGTGTATCGGGAAAATTAATGGTTTGCATTAGAATTAATTTATAAATATTGACAATCGTTATGTCTTCAATACTCAGCACTTAGCAAAGAGTGATGTTATTAACAATAGACACCTTTTAAATTTAATTTAATTTATTATTAATATTAAATTAAATTTAAGGATGTTTACAATGCTGACTACAAAGAAGTAATAGCATGATATCCGAGATTTTTTTTTTTTAATCATTGAAATTTACAACTGTATTATAACAATACAGCAAGTAAATGGCAGGAATGACACACATTGACATGGGTAAATACAAGTAGAGAAACTACCCCGTCGTAGTACTCAAATAACAAATTTAACTTTGAAGGTCATGAGGCTATCTTCTTTTTAGACGCATCGGAGGATTATCAGGAATTGTAGAGCTTGCTAGGTTTAAAACTTAATGTGTTCGAGTGGGAATAGTTTTTCATGAAAAGATTGATATCGGATTCGGGCCAAATCAGCAACAAATGGGACTTTATGATTGAGAGGAAAAATTGAAAAGAAAATAGTTGACTGGAAGATCTAACTCCCACATGGGACATTATGGATTACTTTGTTCGTAACAAAGTTAGGAGCATTGAGGACTTTACGGAGGATTTTGGATTGTAAGGATTAGATACGAGAGGAATTCGATGGTTTAGTGGACCCCCAGAGCTCTACTCTTTAAGTACTTGGTTTAATTATTGTTATGTATATGAGTCTTTTGTAATTAATCTTGAGCTTAGAGCGTTTGTCTAGTAAATGTAGAAGTAGCCTGAAATGTCTAGCTGTTTTTTAAAAACCCAAATGTACCTCTTAAACCTCTTCAAAAGATAACAGTTCATTTAATGATGCCGTAGTATAGAATTTAACATACAAAATAAGTATAATATAATTATATATACTTATAAGTATGTGTGTTATAAAATTTATGAAAAGGTCAAGAACAGACGTAAGGGTTATTTTTTGAAAAGGTTACGATTTCTCAAACATTTTCTGAAACGTTACGTAAATCATATCCAGAAATATTTTAAACTGCATTAAAATTCTAGCCGGCGCCTCCACCTGTCTCCTTCCTTTGATCAACGTGCGTATTTACATAAGCGGGATACGGTAGCACGTGAAGAAAAGAAGGAAAGATTGGTAAAGTCAAATCTGTTATGTAACGCGAAAGGAGGTGAGGCGCTTTGAGCTAAGATGGTGTGGCATTGGGAAGGCCGGAGAGCTTTATAGTGGCCAGTTAGTTCCAATAAATAAAGGAGTCGTCGAGATCGGGAATGACATACCATTCACTAACGAGCTCATAAGTAATGCCGTCGGCGGGAACGTAAATTGTGGCAGAACATAAATCTAGAATGCCCGTTATTTCTAGTTTATGTGGTTTGATCAATTTTCCCCAACATTTTAGTTATATTAGTGTATTTTAGCGAATTGAATTTCATTCCATATCCTTTTTCCTTTTTTTTGGTCTTTATAGCTTGTGTGAAATTTATCGATATGGACTCATGTAGCTAAGCAAGTGAAAAGAAATAAAGATATCCGTTCCGCAGTTTGTCGCTTCGAGTTGAGTCCAAAGTTTTAAGTATTCTTCAGAAATATAAATAACCGTGAGCTTTAGTATAGACAAAATATGTAATTACGAGAAACGTCTTAATATCATCGTAACTTCGAAATATTAGTTAAAATGTTTATTTCTCCTTATAATGATTACCGAAATAGATACGTTTCCCAAAGCTATATTCTTTTTTTCCATACTAAAACTCACGATTATTCTTATTTTCGAGGATATAAAATGGAAACAAATAGAACTTAAAAATTCATTGTGACAAGTGACAAGCTGCGGAACAGAAATTGAAATAAAGCATAAAAAATAAGAGGTGGTGCAGAGGTAGAGTCCCAAAATCCTTGAAAATTTAGGATGTTTTTTTTTTATTCTGAAACATGAACCCTATTGGTTTAATTGAAGTGATATCATTGACAAGGTTGAGATGGAGTTGTAATATATTTAATTAATGGTTTGCATTAGAATTAATTTATAAATATTGACAATCGTTATGTCTTCGATACTCAGCACTTAGCAAAGAGTGATGTTATTAACACTACACACCTTTTAAATTTTATTAAATTTATTATTAATATTAAATTAAATTTAAGGATGTTTACTGCTGACTATTTTAACAATTGTGAAAAAATCTCATTTTTATTTTTATATGCTTTGAAAAAAAGCTCAGATGTTAGATGTATCCAAAAATACAAAATCCCCACGCACAGCCTATAACCAGCTTCTATCTTAACGATCGTCTTCTAATATACTCTTTTTTTTTTTTAATTTATTTATTGAGCTCTATAACTGTATTACAATAATACAACAAGTAAATAGGCTAAGTGATATATAATGACATGATAATGACAAGTAGAGAAACTACCCACTGGTGGTACTCAAATCAAAGTTCAAGTAAGAAGGTCACGTGGCCATCTTCTTTTCAGACGCCTCGGAGGATTATCGGGAATTGAAGAGGAGTTTAGGTTTGAAACTAGAGGGTTTGATTGGTAATGAAGTTTGTTATGAAAGGGTAGATACCGGGTTCGGGCCAAATCAGCAACAAAAGGGACATTAAGGTCGTTATGGATGAATTTATTCTTAACAAAATAAGGAGCATTGAGGATTTTACGAAGGATTTTGGACTGTAAGGATTAGATACGAGAGGAATTCGATGGCTTAGTGGAGCCCCAAAGCTCTACTCCGTAAGTCCAAATAGGTCTTATGATGGTCATGTAGATAAGTCTTTTGTAGTTAATTGGGAGCTTAGAGCGTTTGTCTAGTAAGTGTTGAAATAGCCTGAAACGTCGTGCGGTTTCTTGTCTTTTCAGTCTTGTATGAGGATTCCAGATTAATCGTTTGTCAAGGTGCAACCCTAAGTATCGGATCTGTTCTACAGGCACCAGAGGAATATTATTAAAGAATACTGAAGGGCAGGAAGTCACTGGTTTACGACGTAAGGTAAAAGTGATTTGATGCGATTTTTGAGAATTTATTTTAATTCTCCAGTTTTGAAACTATTCTTCAAGATCAGTGATATGGGATTGGAGGCTTTGGGATGCAATAACTGGATTGGTGTTGACTGATAATACACATGTACAGCATACGTGGTAAGGATAGTATTAGGATGAGTTGGGATGTCAGTTGTATAAACTGTATATAGGATTGGACCTTGATGAATCTAATATACTCAAAACAACAATGCTTTTCATAGTCGTTCAAAGTTATTAGGTAAGCTTAGATAGTTTATGAAGATTCAATATCATTGTCCCAATCGGTCTGCATCTGATCTGCATCTGCAATTTGTATGAGAAAGGGAACTTGTAACTTCGTAAATAAAATTATCTTTCAAGATTAAAAAAAAAAAACCTTGTCTTCCCCGTTTAATAGATGTATAAAAAATTATTGAACCTATGGGGAAAATGGACAAAAAAATAAAATAAAAACTGAGTCATGATTAAAAGAATAAACAACAAAGGTCGTTTTCTAGAGTCCACTAGAAAAATATCTTCGAGAAATCTGAAAGATACAGATTCAAATAAAGTCTCACTTTTATAGTAACTACGACAATATATTATCCCATTCTTACTTGTAGTTGCATTGAATAATTTCTTTATGCACTTTATTCTATTAACATAATCGGTTGCTTTGGCCAGTAGAGCACTGACAACTTCTTTGCCATATGTCTTTCTTTTGACAAGTCAATTAATCGTTAGGCATTTAACGGTTTCCTTGTGTGAAAAGGGTGTTTTTATTTTTTACTTTATAAACCATTCCAAATGAAGCTTATATGCATATTTATGTATGAAATTTTCCAAGGGTATGCTTTGACATAAATAAGTAATGCATTAGAGAAGAATAAAACAAACAAAAAAATACATTCCACTTTTCTTTTCTAGAGACATAAGGTTTCGTGTTTTATTAATTTTTCCTTCATGTCTTAAAAAGTATTTTATGCTTATTATCTTCTATATAAAATGCTTTGTAATTTTTTTTCTTTCTAATATTTAAAAGAGAAATTGAATTTTAAAAAATCCGTGTTGATCAGCTAAAGGAAATCAGATAAGAAAACTAAAATAAAATAAAAAAATCGAAACTAAAACAATAATATTTTTATTTTTAAAGAGAAAATATAGGCCCTCGGCCGAGATTCGAACCCGGAACCTTTGTCTTTCCGTGATAGCGCTCTACCATTTGAGCACCTTAAAAAAACATTAAAAAAGTAAAAAATTGACCAATAATTATAAAAAATTATAAAACAATAATAATTTTCAAAAGCTTCTGGTTATTTTTTATTAATTTATATATATATATATCAAGCTATAATAATATTACAATTACTATACAAATTATAGTTACAACTATTATAATACCCTTTTTTGAAAAATATTTGTTAATATCTGCTTTTGTTTGTTCTCTCTTTTACTTATTATTGTTTCTCCACAACTAAGCAATCTTATGAATGCTTACTCATTTCTTAATGAATTCTATTTGCTACAACATGTAGTTAAGTGATTTTTTAAAGAATATATTTTCCTTATTAACTGATAATTTTGCAGTAAAGTAATAATTAATAAAAACTAATTAATTGAATAAAATTAATTAATAATAACCATACACTTTTGATCAATCTTCTCCTTTCAAAAAATCTGTGTACGCTACTTCTACCGGTCCTAAAATCGTAGCTATTAAGAATATTAAAAATAACATTAGTAAACTATGGGACATAACATTGTTCTCACCTATTGTTATTATGTCTGCAGCCGTGCTGAATAAGTGTTTAAGTAAATTTTTTTCAAGAATGAGTGTTGTACCTAGATAAGCGAAATTATGCCATTCTCGAAGTCTTAGGCTTGAAATGTAGTTATAACATAAGAAATAACTCCATGCCATGCCAAGACCTGATTCAGCCCATTATGTATCACCTAAGTGATACAATTTCCCTTCACCTAGTAAAAAAAAAAAAAAAATCTGATAAAAATTCGACTTGTTCACGAATTTACCGGGCCTAAGAAATATACACTGCAAACACCACCTATTCCTTTAAGTAATATATAAGTAATAATTCAGATAAAATTTTAATTATTTGTAGCTGTACCTGATTTGACCTGAGTAATGAATAAGTCAAAGATATTCCTTATTCGAACATTAAATCACTTCAAAATTTTTTTATGAATCAATTCTTATGATTACCAAAGATATCCATCAGTAGGGCATTTGTTCATGTTTGGTTTCGTTAATTTTCATGTTTTTTTTAATTAATTCCACATTATTTTATTTTATTAATCAAATTGATAAGCTTACATACCTATTGCATGCTTTTGATTTTACCATTAGAGATGCAATCATAGATCATAGGTAGATATATATATATATTCATATAAATACACGTAGCATACATTTTGATATTTAAAAGCAAAGATCGAAATTTTTTAAGTTGTTTACTCAGAAAATTAGTAATCGACAGGAAATGTCTCTTTTTCATCGAAAAGTATACTTCCAGCCTAATAGTCGTGATTGTATCAATAAACGCCGATATTCACGAAAAACGACTTAAATTTTTGCCCTTGTGATCAATTGTGGAATTTCTTTTATTTAATTCTTAAATTAATCAAAAATGATAGAAACACGCAATTTTAAGATAAAAATGCTTTTATTAGGCCTTAAAACGAATATTTCTTTTTAATTGCAAAAAATCACCAACCTGTCACGTGGGAATAGAAGTAGGTGATTGTTACCAGTTAGACAAGAAATGTCTTGGGTCACAATAACAAACTGAGGCACGTTTGTTATTCCTTCACTTTCTCCTTTTATGAATGAGGTTAAGGTACTTGAAAGAAGTGCCCGGCAAGAAGATGAAAAGTTGGACCATCCTAAATAATAAGTTGGGACATTGTTTTTTTTTTTTTTAAATTATGAAAAAAAAAACAACTGAACCAATGAATTATTATAATTTCTTTTCTTTTCTTTTATTGTTATATGGTATCATTTTTGTAAATATTTTATTTGAAAAGAAAAGATATGACCAGGACCGGGACTCGAACCCGGGTCTTCCACCTCTCCGTGGTGGTGCTTTAGCCACCTCAGCCATCCTGGTTCGCTTCTCGGTCAGTCATATCCCTTCTTTTCACTGATCCTATATCCCCGTGTTCTCGCAATTCGCGATGTATATACGGGGAGAATGTTAATTATAACATTTCTTCTATTTTTGGATGATTATTGACTTACGTCATTGGACTATTTACTTCCCTGGATTTAAAAATATACAGCACAATTTTGAGGGATTTAATTTATACTTTAAAGAAAGCAATTTTTAAAAAGATCTGAAGCCCTCAACTTCTTCCAGGTGCGTTGTAAACAATCGATTCTGTTCGATATTTTACATATGTATAAAACATATAGTATAAATAAAGCGTATAAAGTAGTATTTGAGTGATGCCTTGATGATAATGACTGTGTGGTAAGTGATAACACTAACATAGGAATATTTGTTTATTTAACGTCACTTTATGCTGCTGTGGCTAATCGGAAGATGCCTGGGATGTCTATATTTTGCCTATCCAGGGTCAATTAGGATATGGACTTCCTAAGAACGATACCCTGACATCGTACAGGCTCGGGAACTCCTTTAGCATAACCAAGCATTTTTGACTCCCTTTAAAAAAATCTGGGAAAAACTACCGAGCTACAAACCCGCGATCTTGGACTTAGTAGGTTGTTCTGCTAACAACTAGACCACAGGTCGTCCCACATAAGAATGTTTTCAACTATCGAATTGACGAAATTATCAATTAATATAAACAAATGACGCAATCATAACATTTTATAAACATAAAATTTCAATTTACTGATAGAGGTGTAAAAGGGTCAACTGATGATGGCAGATTTCTAGACAGATAGATGTTGATATAGAAGAGCAAAACCTTAGGAAGTACGTAAAATACATTTTAAGAAATCAATGGAAAAATCCCAACAGTAAAGTCCAAAGTCTATAAACTGAGGGGGGGGGAGGGACGAATAAAGCACACCCTAATCTCAGATTTTAGTATCTTGCTGCATTTTGAGATTTACTTTAATAGTTATTTTTCCTTTGATATTATTCTCTTTCTGTGCTGAAGATGCCTGAATGGGCGAAACATTGGCAGGTATTATTGTTTCCTGTTTTAGTTTCCAGCTTAAATTTTTTTGGTTGGAATTTTTCCAAGTTTTAAAAAATAATAGCTAAATATGTTTAAGACATTGAACCAATCAGAAAACGCAGTATCACTATCTTTTTGAAATTCGATTCCATTTGTTTTCTTGATCGAAGACTCGTTATCGATGACTTTTTAAAAAAACTATAAATATATTGTACCAATATCAAGTGCTTAGCATTAAATCAAGAATTTAAATTAAGGACAATGCATACGTTATTTTATTTGATTGCTCTAACGAACAAACAAGATTAGCGTAAAGTATTTTAACTAAAACAAATTAATAAAATAGAAATTGTTTCAAATGTCGAAAGAGATTCGAAATTATTAGTTATTTACCCTCGATCTTTACAATATCAGATTTTGATGAAATATCCAATTCAACCTATTAAAATATGTATGTATGCCATTTTAAAGAAAAATTGTATTTTATTTTTAATTTCCTGGCATTAAAAAATACTCAATTAATCAAAGTCAAAATAAAATGAAATAGTACTGAATATTTTTTCTCGTGAGATACTTAGCAAATCGATAACTTATAATTATGATGACTTATTAGTGATTTAAATATTGTTACGGCCGCACAAAGGAAGGCGGAAGCGAGGGATTAGCGACTTAAGTCCGTCAGCGGGAGACGTTAAAATAGGATTAAGACCGTTCTAGATCGTCTCCTTTTGTCGGAAAAGGATTAAGAATATTCCAGAATTGTCTGGCCCCTCCGTGTTCTAGAATGTTCGGCCTTGCCTACTTAAATACTTCCCTCACCTCCAGCCAGTCAGTCTTAGCCTGAGAGTAGACCACGCAAGATGTGTGATAAGTGAGTGTCATTGTGATAAACTAGTCAGTGTTGAACCAGCCCGTGTAATAAGTGCATCAGTGAACTGTAACAGTCTCGCGAGTGTAATAAACTGTTTCTGTTTGTTACTGTGTGTTAGTTGGTGATACTGGAAGAATCTTACGGTCGGTGGACTAGTGAACTGGAAGTGTTAATTATTAGTTATAAATTGTAGTCATAGAAACTATTGTAACTAGTTAAGCTATCTAGAAATAGTAATATTTTATATTATTGTAATAATTAAATAGGAGTTAGGCCTAGATAATGAATATTTAGAATATTGTTATTATAAATTTATATTAGTTCAATAATTTAATTGTTAATACTTTACTTGTATCCTTTTTATCACTTTTGTTAATAAATATTAGTATCTTTAATTAAGGAATTGTTTAATTCATTTTAATACCCAGTAGCCCGTAACAATATTTTTTTTACGTAACCACACTCTCACTCCTCATCACATCAGATTTCCGACCAAGATCCCCCTCAGAGGAGATTTTTAATTCATTAAAAAGAGTTCTAGACAGAGAGGATGCTAGCGCCCACCCTGGCACCTGCTAGTGTGGGAAAGTACAATGTACTCTTCCCACACGTAGCATTGTCCACGGCTACGCTTTCACCTCCACCAGCAGATAGCAGCATTTGAGGAGATATGAACGCGCATCTTGAAGGTAATCTCAAGATGGAGTTCAAAGCAGAAGAAATGTTCCAAATGCAGAAGAGCACGATTTAGGAGAAGTATTAAAAAAAAAGAGCAAGCTATATTTTATTGATTTTTTTTTTATTTTGAGAAATTCATCACTTGCATCATCAGATAACTTGGTATAGTCATGACTTTTTGTATTAATAAAATTTTTCCCAAACAATAAAGGTTAACACCATCAAACGACAAACAATTTTTTGCCACTGAATAATTAATAATTTTTTTCAGATGTCATTATGATTAACTCCATACTCTAATGCAAATCGTCTCAATAAGACCATTTAAATGCACTAGCAAGCGCTAAATTATGAATTTTATCCAAACCACACCTTATCCAATTTAAATGTGACTATAATGAAGATTCAAACTTTAATGAAAACTATATAAGGAAATCTGTGGCAGGTATAGCACAAAGTTTGAAAAATGTAGATCAGCCTTTATTATATCCTACAAGTAGATCCACAACAACAGAAAAAAAGAGAGGCAAGACGGATCTGCTGACATTCATTCCTCCTCTTAGACATGATAACTTTAAAAACATGTGAATAAATCGAAATGACTAGTCCTTACATACAGCTGATGAAGAAGACATCACTCTTTGTTATAATGCTGACGAATTAATCAAAAATAATGATAATACAGAACTTAACTGTTAATATTAATATTTATGGAAAATTTGTAATAAAAATATCTAATAGTTAACATTTTCTGTGATAAGAAACTTAAAAATTTAAACTTTGAATTTAAATTTATTATTTATTTCATTTTCCAAATCGATTAACTCCACCGGTCACATAAACATTGTAACATTTTTAACGATAGCTTTTTGGCTAGCCTTTCCTACTAATTTTATATACTTTTAGATGTAAGGTACATTTATATTTATGCATTCTAAAATATTCATTTGAATTTATATTATAAAGGGAATTTTAACAATGCACACAATTTTCTCACATTTCTCAACTTTTTGTTTTATGGAGTTAATTAATTTGTGCATTGAAAGGCTCAAATATGTTAGGAGTTTTAAGATTTTTTTATCTTTTTATAAATATAAAAAATTATTAAAGAAATATTCAGTACAATAAATATACAAATGCTCAATTATATTCTATTGACATCTGATTAGTCGTTTTTTTAGTCGATTTGATTCAACGTAATTTATGATATCATACTTCACCAGTTTCTTTTAAATAAACCATTGTTTCCACCAATGAATGCAATCCATCACCAGGCTACTCAAAAACATGATACGTAGATAAACAAAAAAAATATTTTATAATAATATACCAGATTCCCCACTCACGACCTGTGTGTGTGAAGCGCCCTTAACCAGCTTCCATTGGCGTTTAATGCGTGACGCGGCTGGGAAAAGGATAGGGGCCTCCCGGACTCCCGCTTTGCCCTCAATCCTGGAGAAGAAGCTTAGTTCGGGGACCAGACAAATTGTAAATAGGGTTTGAATGTGTACATTTTTTTAATTTATTTTTTTTTTTATCTAGACTTTATTTTATTATCATTTTCGCATTTATTTCCTTTTATTACCGCTTGTATATATTTTTGCACATGTATTATTTTATTACATTCACTTATTTTATTTTGTTTTGTTATGGAATGGTTGTAGCTACATAGCACCATTACTTAATGCCCATAAGTGGCAGATTGTAATGTTTTTAAATAAAGTGTTTAAAAAAAATAATAATAATAATAATAATATAAATTGTTTTAAGTGAAACATAAATATAATTGGATACCAACAAAGTAGAGAATAAATGAAAATACAAAAGAAATATGAGTAGAAAAATAATGTGAGAAAGAAATGAAAAAGGATTGAGCATTAAAAAATCAATTTTTTTCAAAGGTATTACAGAATTGCAGGTTAGATGACAAATGACAAAATCGATTTTTTTTTCAGCCTAATTACAGCATAAGAAATTGCTCGCATACCAGTCCTTTGGCAGTTAAATCACTTATTTATCAATTTTATAGCAACTAATATGACAATAATAAAGGAAATTATGCTGATCGACCAAGCCTGTATCACTGACGCTTACGTAGGACTCAGCAGATGGTAGGACCTATACCCCTTCTATGCCACCAGTTGTACAAGGTGATTTGGTTTTGAACACACTCAGACGTCAGGTTTCTCTCTCAACTTATTACTACATAGAGACTGGGTGAGCCCTGAGAGTGTCTACAGATCCCTTTGGTTTCAACAAGGCTGTTGAAGGACAAGTTATTTATCTGATACAGCCGGTAATGGACCCGGAACCTCCAGCTCAGTATCACTATACTATGAGCTGGTCTGCATCCAACTGTTGGTTAGGATGGGGAGAGGAGTGGAGTTCCATATCTTTTTTTCTATTAATATTGATAAATCACTCATTAAATTTCGTATCTCATTCCTCTCTGACAGTTTTCGCTAACGAGCTAAGACAATTATTTTATTGATATGTCTATAAATTAAGAAAAATAAAATGAATAACCAAACGCCGAAAGGAAAATAACGAGGGTTTAGTTATGATGTTAACTGTTCCGGAAGGTTTCATGAGTCGAGCTTTAGGTGAGTTAATGCCACAAGTAGAATCTATTAGCGTCGGTAAGGCTGCAGAGGTACGCTCCGTCCGAACCAGTTCGCTCCAAAATGGATCGGCCTCAAATAATTTAAGACAAACTAAATTGACGCTGAGTTATTAGCACTCGGGCTTCGGAAATCTGATTCTGAGCGGCCATCGCCCACTCCCGACTCTGCAATTACCAGCGGGCCTACTTGTTTTTGTTCCGGAGCGAAGGCTATTCGCTCCGCCAGAGATTGTCTGCTCCGGGAGGGCATTAATATTCCCGCCTAGTGAAATATGGCGGTCGGAGTAAATTGTGAAGAGCTCCGTGATGCCCAGTGGCTAAGAAAGCTACTGAACGGAGGCCCTGTTCTCCAGCGAATGTGTGTGTGTGTGTGTGTGTTTGTGAGTGTAGAGCTGCATTCGAATGAGTCAGACCAGTGGAATAGACTGTGGATGTTCTGAATTGCTACTTCTATGCTTTTTATGTTTTAAAAGCCATACTTATTCGGAATATTTCATTCAATAAATAAAGATATATTTTTTCATAAATTTTATGAATAAGGTAAAAAAAATAAATCACTACAACAAAGTTTCGATATTCACACATCCAGATTAATTCTATGGAGATCTGGATCTTCTATTGGAAGAAATGTCTGGTTTCAGAATGCGGCCGGATCCAACTCCTATCAGTTGCAATCTTTATTTATAAAGACAAAAATTTTCGTTCGTATTCCTTTCAAAAAACTTTCAACCAGCTTCTGCAGTAATGTTGCTATTAGGTCAATTGCATATACTAAGCTCAGACGGCTACCAAAAACGAATGGAAGCTGCCTGAGATACGTTAAACTCTGCTTAACTCCGCTTACACCCTGTTATGTGCGAACATTTTCTTACACCGTGGTTCTTTTCTATTAATCCTTTTCACTTGATTTACACCCTATTATCCAAATCTATGGATTAGATGTTTGTCTTCAAACCTTTGATTTACACCCTGTGTTCTTATGATAAAGCACTATTTTTTAATATTGTGCAATGCTTATTTCAATTTCCATTCGGACGTTCCCCATTCATTATGTTCCAAAGAGGACTGATCCTCGCTTTCAAATTTGGACGCCACCGATTTTCTAGCTAACTCGCCCTTCTTCGATTCAGGTACTGGAAATTTTTTTTTGTTTCTAAAATATTAATACATATATGCAACAGCATAAAAGTCTGCTCCTAGCAAACCTTTATTTATTAAGGTCTCATAAATATAATTATAACGATTTACTAATCCAATAAGAGATACTTAACCCGCGTTCACACTAAAGTGATATAAGGATAAGTGTTATATCGTAAGGAATATATTGAGATAATTTATTGTTAAGAAGGTTCGATAAAAACATCAGATGAAAATTTGTAAGTACAGAATTTTCACCGCTTCATTTACAAAAATGATCTGAAGTGAGGAAGACATTGTAGTGGTTTATTGGTTCAGAAGTAAGATGAGAAGAAAAATAGAATACTAGGCACATAACGAAAAAGAAAATACTTTAATTTCGGACAATATTAATCGCTGAGAAGACTGACAAGTGGCACTTCAAGAGTTACATATCAATATATCAAGACAAATCCATTCTCTTCACCGATCCTATATTTTTTAATTTGTCTTGCTTGGTTACGAGCCTTGATAGATCAGGTGGTTAGAGCACCGCGCTAGAGATGCAGACGACCCAGGTTCGAATCCAGGCATAGAAAAATATTTTCTCTTCAAAGTAAAAATATTTTAAAAAATCATCATCAAAAGAACTATAAATAAAAAATAAATTATAAAAATATAAATTTGACATAAGTCAACGACATCCCAACTAATGTAATATTCAATGAGCATTCTTCCTCGTGCATACATCGCATAAATTGTGAGAACACGGGAATATAGGATCGCTGAAGAGAATGGATTTGTCTGGCTTGGTTGCTCAGATGGCTAGAGCACTGCGCTAGAGATGCGGACTACCCAGATTCGAATCCCGGCCAATACAAATCTTTTCTCTTCAAAATAAACATATTTAAAAATGTATGTTATAGTTTGAACGAATAATTAATTATTTATATATAATAATTGTAAATGTTGTATGACCGCATTGTAAGATTTAACTATCTAAGAAATCTGCAATAAAATATTTCGATTCAAAAAGATTAATTTGACAAAAAAATTACAATTTCCAAACAAATAGTGGTACTCATTTTAAAAATTTCAAACCATAGAAAATGCTGGTTAAGCACCACCATGAATAGGTGGGAGACCCGGGTTCGCGTCCTGGTCATAAATGCTGCTTGACGAACGATTTCTCGATGACCTTTAAAAAAAAATAATAAAAATAGGATTATGTGCTTTATGTTAGTTCAATCGAAGAATTCTAAGCCGTAATGTGTTAGTTAATGGTATAGGGTATACTAAGTCAACGTAGAAAGTAACAAGATCAGTTTCAAATGCTTTATAGCTTAAATAAAAAAAAATAGAAACACTAATGACAATTAATATAAACATAACGTTTCTAATTGTTACTTTTTTTTTTAATAATTATTACGATTTATAATTGTTAATTGTACACCAAGTATGGGGAAGAAATGGTCCACGTGGAAATAAAGTCCAGCCACTATTAAGTCTGTTTCCTCAATTGGAGGAAAAGATCTGGTGGTTGAGTGTGATCCAAGACAAATCACCTACATGTACAACCCATTGGTCCTTGAAACAGTACAGTCTCTACCATGTACTGAGCCCAACAACCTTCATAGGGTGTGATGGTGCAGTTTATTTATGTTTCTTTTTATTGTACTCATATATATGTTAATACTGTTAGTGGATCGATTCCTTGTAATTTATAAATTATTACTGTTGATGTGTGTGAATGTAGAAACTCTTATATAACAAGTTTATACATAAAAACATAGTATATAAAATAATTTATACCTTAAATAGTGATAAACTATTTAAGGAATTCATTTTTTGACCTTCTATTTTGATGACTATTTTCGGAACTAGTATGTTTAAGGGCCTGCTGACATCAGCGCGCTCAGGTGTCACTTACCTCAACTATTTGGACCTTGTTATAAATGAATTTTAAATAGGCATTTCATTATGATACAACAGATTTATAGGAAATGAAATAAATGGGAAACATGTAGACAAAATTAAACTAGAAATAATAAAACATTCATTACAAGGAATATTCATTAAATAACAATTCGTAACTAAAATATGATATTTTTTTTAATTTTTAAATGTTTTTATTTTAAAGGGAAAAGATTTGCCCGGGCAAATCTTTTCTCTTTAAAATAAAAACATTTAAAAATTAAAAAAAATATCATATTTTAGTTACGAATTGTTATTTAATCTTTAAAATAGAAATATTTAAAATATGATCTTATGATAAACAATGAAAGATTTATTCCAAACAATGCTCATTAATAAGAACAATATCTTCAAAAAGTGCATCAAAAGGGCCTCTTCCCTCTAACTTCGTTATATAAAATGGACAATAGTCTCCAAAAGTAATGTACTATTCCTCAACCACGTATTTAATCGAATACCCAGGGTCTTGTTGCATCCTTTTTTCTGGCATCTCCATCTAATTTTATTCCTCACTTGCAGTTTCATATCATGTCCATTTCCACAACGCATTTTCTGCGGAATAACATTCCGCTCCTGAAGAAACCTAACAGCTGATTTTTCATCGTTCACCGTGCGAAAAATCTTCTTCATATTCCAAGTCATATTTGAAGAAAATAATCAAAAATACATTCACCTTCTACTTCATATAAACAATAAAAAACAATAGAAAGGTTACTATAACAGTAGGAGATGGTTAAGAAAAGTGACACCTGAGCGCGCTGATGTCAGCAGGCCCTTAAACATACTAGTATCCTATTTTCTTCCCATTAAGTACTTTTAATGTTTGAAGAGATATGTTAATGCTACGAGAGGCGTTAGAAGACGACACTCATGTAAGATGTTTACAAGTGCACTACATAACATTTTAACCATTTATTATTTTTTGCAGAGCCCTGCTAATCCCCCCACTGCTACCTGCTAATGTCCCAGGAGGGTTGTAGTTTTTTGCCTCAGAGGAAGGATAGGTTTTTCCGTTAATCAAATACATCGTTGACCCAATCGTTTCCTCTGCCTCCTAGCTCTTGAGCCACTCTGCTACCTGCTCCACTTTTCTCTTTTCACAGCATCGGCTACCTGAGATGTAGCAACGGAAATGAAACAAGTACCTTCCCTACTGTGTTGCTATAAGTGGTGTAAAAAAAAAGGACACGATACCCTTCATACACGTCCCTTAACTGAACATGTTTCTATATTTCGTTTTTTTTATAGCAGTTTATAAACCATACAGAGGTTCTATTAAACACTATATACACACTATAATAGTTAACAATGTCAATAATTTATAATTACTATTTAAGTACCTTATAGTTTGAATAGATTAAACCGAGACGCTGGCGATCATTTAGATTACTCCTCCATGATAGCTCCCTGTGTTTTTAGGGACAAAGACATAAATTTAGCCTAATGGAACTTGAATTACAGATAAATATCGATAAAATAACTTGAATTTCAAAAGAATACAAAAATGTCCGAGCTAAAAATGGCAACAATGTTTGGCCCGACTATTGCCATTCTAATGAGTGCCGCAGTATGGATAACTGCGTTGCCTATTACCGCCGATCGTAAAGTTGTGAAATATACCACCTCGGCCACCTTAATTGAATAGTGCCATAAAACGATAAGTAGGCAATAAATTTGTTTCATTTGATGGCAATGGCAGTAGCGATTGTGGGCACTGTTGGGACTAAACTGTACGTGAGTGGGGCCGCACCTGGCGACTTCCATTCCTGCAGGTTATAGATTCACATTAAAATGCTTTGCTATTGAATGCACAATGCGTTATGTAGGAAGACTGCCCCTCATGACCAACCTTTATGATTGTAACACGCGTAACTATTGTCCAACAATATTCACTTTAGTCACTACTTTGTCGAAAATGGAAAATCAAAAACACATAATGGGGTTTATAAAAAAAAAAAAAATGACCGTTTTTTAACCAAATGTTTGTATTATTATTTCTTTGATGGTGACTAACAGTATCTTTCGACACACCACACTCCCTGACAAGTTAGCAAATACTTGTGGACGGATTTGACTCAACAGTTTCCTTCAGAATCTCATGAATATCCCTTAATGGTCGCCCAGAGCCCTTCTTCCTTTCCAACGTCGTTTCCCACTGCTAAATTTTTCAAACCAACGCCGCGCAATGCGCTGGTCTAGGACACCTTCCCCTTTATATTTAATAATTTCACGAGTTGCTTCAGCGGCCGTGAAATTCTTTCCCCAGTAATGCCCTACGAAGTTCTCGTAATTTTAAGACACTGTCATGTTTCTGTTCGAAATAAATAACTAAACTGAGGCTTTTTTGAAGAAGTCTAGTGATAGTAAACAAGCTTAGAGAATGCTCTAAAGGGATTATTAAGTGTTGGTAAATAATAAATAGCATTAAACATTTACAGACTTTTGAACACTGGAATTTGATAAAACGTTCATTTTTTTTTTTTTTATACACCCTTTTATATTAAAATCAATAAAACAAAAACATAAA